>PVJS01000641.1:0-120640 GCA_004027185.1 Glis glis | reverse complement strand
GCGGGAGGTGCATACTTAGGGTGCAGAGTTTAGAGGTGCAGAGGATGGAGTTGCAGGGGCAGGAGGTGCAGGGGCGGGAAGTGCAGAGTTGGGAGGTGCAGAGCTGGGAGGTGCAGAGGCGGGAGGTACAGATTTGGGAGGTCTAGGGGTGGGAGGTGCAGGGGTGGGAGGTGCAGGGGCGGGAGTTGCCGGGGCAGGAGGTGCAGAATTGGGAGGTGCAGAGTTGGGAGGTGCAGGGGTGGGAGCTGCAGGGGCAGGCTGTGCAGAGTTGGGAAGTGCAGGGGCGGGAGGTGCAGAGTTGAGAGGTACAGAGGCAGGCTTGCCAAGGAGCAGAAGGCAGACCTAGGCTGGTGTTTCAGGAGAAGGATGAGTGCACATGGTTGGTTGCAGACATGGAAGGAGCTGGAGGAGGTCCCGGTGTCATCCCTGAATCTTGCTCCCTTGAGTTTCCCAGCCAAAGCCACACAGCAGGCAGCCCTGGGAGCTCAGAAGGCTTCTGAAGGCATGAGGAGATCAGTACTGCTCAGCAGCAGCGAACACCAGAAACCATCCCTCCCATTTCTCTCCAGCTTCCTTCTCCTGCTCCTGCCTGCGGCCAGCCTCTCTTCTTCCTTCCAGCCCCCAGCCTCTCCCTCCTGTGCTGTGGGCTCTGCCTGCACCAGACTGCCTGACACAAAAGGCCACCAGAGAAGGGCAGAGCCACCAGCGCCAGTTCCCTGCCGCCTCCCTGGTGCTCCCCAGACTTAGGACTAGGCCCCCTGGGAAGCATATCTTCAGCTGAGGAAGGTCTGGGAGGTACCCCTCTGGAGGGAGGAGAGGGAAGGTGGATATGAGTGGGACCATGGACAGGATGTGGCCTGTGGGTGAAACTGGGTCAGCAAAAGCACTCCAAGGGCAGGTTTGCCCCCCATCGACGCATAGGGAGTCTGCAGAAAGGTGCCCGGCCTTGCTGGGCTTCAGGGTCCTCTTCTGTGGAAGGGGGGTGCCTTGGTTCATTTTCTGTTGCTATTACAAAATGCCTGATACCCAGTCATTCATAAACAACAGAGGTGCATTTGGCTCACTGTTCTGGAGGCTGGGAAGCCCAAGAGCGTGGCCTTGCTGCTACAGTATAACATGGCAGAGGGTGTCCAATGGAAAGACCCAGCCAGCCAGCTAGCTCTTCTTGTAAAGTCTCTAATGCCAACACAAAAGCCCCATGCTCACGACCTCATCTAGTCCCAATTATCTATGAAGTTAGGGATCAAGTTCCCAATATGTGAGTTTTTTGGAGGGTGGCATAGTCCAAACACAGCAGAGGGCACTGGGAATCCAGGTCATTCTGTCATCTTTCCCCAAAAATGTGAGTGCTTGGGTGCTGGGAGCCAGGACTTTGTCCCCTCTCTGTCCCTGGGTCATCAGGTCTCAGCATCCTCATGATGGTGTTTGTCACCATTGCTGAGCTCATGGTGTCTGCCCAGCAGTCCTGGGGGCATTCCTATGTCACCCCCAGGCATGGGTATCTCCATTTTACAGAAGGAGCCCAATTCACCCCAGGCTGGCTGGATCCTGACCCTGCTGGCCTCCACACCTGCTTAGCTTTGCCAACTCAAGAATCACTCCCAGCTGAGGTCCCAATGCTTAGAAGAGGCCGTTGAAAAAATAAAATGGGATGACTGTGTAGAGTCGGGGCATTCAGTAGGAGCTCAACAAATAACGCAGAGCTCCCAAAGGAGCACCTTGCAGGGCCTCTAGCAGCTTGCCAGAGCTAGAGCTGGGAGCGGCCCTGCACCCTAGGAAGCTCAGGAAATGCAGCAGGTGCAGGTGGCCCAAGTCACCCCAGGAGGGCCTGAACATCCAGGCCAGGGCCTCTTCCTCTGAGAAAGTGGTGGAGAGCTTGCCTGCCCCACTCACTGGTGCTTTGTTTGAGCTTCAAGTACGGCCATAGGCAGAACCAGGCACAAAGGCTGAGTCTTGGCGAAGTTACTCCCTGGTTTCAAATGGATCATGGTCTGATTAACCTTTGGTGCATTAGAATTGTGTCTTGTGGGAGCTGGGCATGATGGTGCATGCCTGTACTGGAACCCCAGTACTTGGGATGCTGAGACAGGAGGATCACGGGTTTGAGACCAGCCTCAGCAACTTAGAGAGGCCCTCAGCAACTTAGCAAGACACTGTTTCAAAATTTTTTGTAGAAGGGTAGGTGGCAGAGCTGGGGGTACAGCTCAAAGGTAGAAAGCTCGTGGGTTCCATTCCCGGTACTAAATAAATAAATAAATACAAAAATAAATGAAAAGAACTGTGTCTTGCTGGCTTCTCCAGGATCAGAGACCAACCATGGTCCCTGGAGCCCCATGGAAGCAGCCTAGTGGTCATCCTGCCCTTCAAGCTCTGGCCACAGAGGCAGTTATGTTTTCCGGGAGTGGCTACTGCCTGGAGGGACTATGGCGAGGGAGACACCCAGACCTCCCCTGGACAACTTCAGGAATCATAGTGATGGATGACAGCCAATGTTACTGCGTCTATATGATTACCACTGTTCTAAGCACTTTACATGAATTAATTCATACATGAGATGTTATGGCTTGAACATAGAGTGTCCCCCAGAAAAGCTCATGTATTGGTAAGGCAAAACTGTTCAGAGGTGAAATAATTGGATCAGCATTCTAACCTTGTCAGTAAATAGATCCACTGATAGATTAACAATTTGAATGGACTTAATGGGTAGTAATATAAGCAGGTAGGGTGTGGCTGGAGGTAAGTCACTGGGGGTCCCTTGGGGACTATATCTGTCCCTGACCTTCCTCCTTTCTGCTTCCTGGCTGTCCTGAGCCGTTTTCCTCTGCCACACCCTGCTGCCATATATCTCTGCCTTAGAGTCTATGGACTGAAGCTCTGAAGTCATGAGTCATATGAACTTTTCCTCCTCTAAGTTGTTCTTGTCAGGTATTTTAGTCACAGTGATGGAAAAGTGGACTAATACATGAGGTAATCATTATTATTATTCCCATTTGTAGATGAGAAAACAATGGCTCAGAGAGGTCAGATAATTTGCTGAAGGTCACACAGCTGGTAGGTGGTGGGGTTGGGATTTGAACTTGGCCTCTCAGGTTTCTGAATGTTCTCCAGTGACCTTTTTACCCTGCTGCCTCCCCACTGGAGCCTCTAGCCAACGTTTCTGTGGTTGAGGGAGTGGTTTTTCATGGCCCTAGCAGGAAAACAATTCTTGGTCCAGGTTGTTGTTTTTCTGAATTTTCAGAGCAACTTTATATGGGCCCAGGGATGAGTAAGAGACATTTCCTGACCCTTGAAAGATTCCTAGTTTATAGGAGGAAGAACGAAGCCACAGTTTCCTATCTCCATCTCACGGATGATGACAGGGGAGGCTCAGCCATCAGCCCAGATCCCACGGGGGTGAGGAAGGAGGCCAGGACTCCAGGCGGGTCATGCAGACTCTCCACACTCCCACGCCAGTGGACCGTGTTTCTTAGGGCAGAAACGACAGCTGTGTGCCAAGTTCAACGGGCCCTGGGGGGAGGAAGTCTGTCTTCCTCTCTGGGCTTCCCAGAGGAGGACTAGAGCCCTAGCTGGAGTTGTCTGGGGACAAGCTGGGATGCCCTGTGGGATGACTTCTCTGAGGAACTCCTACATCCCAAGAGCAGGCGCAGCTCTAGCAGGACAGGGACTCTAAGTGCTGGGCCCCAAGTTGGCTCAGGGCGGCAGAACGCAACATTGCCCCATTGAGTGTATTTCTGTCCCGTTGAGAATTGAAAGCGCTCTAAGGAAGATACCCAATACTCATGTTTTCCCACGCAGTGACTGCAGGCCACGTCTTGGCTGGAATAATATTTTTCTGTTGGGTCCATGCAGGATTCCCTCATAAATTCACACCGATGAGGATCTGAGAGAATTTCCTCGCTTATATAAGGCCCTGGAATCTCCCTTCTCACCTGCATGAAGGTAGATCCAAGCTAAGAAATGGAGGAAAGAAAAAAATTAAAATAGGATTTAAAATTTTTTCACTTCCTTTTCTTTGTCTGAATATGTATGTTTGCAAGAAAAATTACAAAATAAACACACGAAAAAGGAAGGGAAGAGGAAGGCAGGGAGGGAGAGAGGGAAGGAAGGAAGGAAGGAAGGAAGGAAGGAAGGAAGGAAGGAAGGACAGAGACTCATGCTCCAGGGCGATGCTGCGTCCTGGGGAGAAGCTCGGGCCGGGGTCATTTCCTCCCCAGTGGATATGAGCATGAGGGATCGGGGAGCTAGAGAAGTGTGGGTGCTTACCTGATGGCTGTTAGGAAATATGGCTGTATCAGATCTGGGATTTGAGATCATACATGAGTTGTCTTAACCCCTCCTGAAAGTAGCCTGGAGACTATAGTCCAGGATTTCGAATGTCACACACACCTGGACTCCAATACCCGCCTTGGTGACATGGAGACGTGGGGAAGCCATGCCACTCTGCCTCTCGGACCCCCTGCAAAGAAGAGCAGCCCTGCCTACTGGTAGGATCTCTGCAAGGCTGAAACTAGACAGCATGTGCAATGTCCAGCAGGCAAGCTGGCTCACGGTGTGTGCTGAAAAAAAAAAACTTCCTCTTTTCACTTTTAGAAATTTTTCCTAATTGGCTTTTTTTTGTCAATTATAAATCAATGCCTTCTGTATTTAGCCAAATAATACGTGTCTATTTTTTAAAAGTCAATAATCTCCTACGGCAGGAACTACTACTTGACTACCCAATATCTACTCTCTATTTCTTTCTTAGTAATAAGATCCTGATATTATTGGGGCTGCCCAGTGTCAGACCATACCATGCAATATAATACAATCATTCTGACCAGCTAAAAATCGGTTTCCAGACACCTCTTCAGTTAGGTGTGGTTAGTAGAACTTCTTGGATAGTTCCCTAAAAGAGGCATAAACAGCGTCTATGTTCCTGCCTGGGCATGATAGCTACAGTATTGGCCACTATCTTGGATCCCAGGGGGCCTTAATGGTCAAAGGCACCTACAAAAGACAGTGAAGCAAAGAGACAGATGTGGGTCGGGGGACAGGGTTGATGGTCACAGGGCTGCAGCCATAGTAATTCTGGATCATCTATTTCTGAGAGTAAACAAAATCTCCTTGCTTAAGCCACTGATTTCTGGGTTTTTCCTTGAATGGACATGGATCTAATTCCAACTGATGACTTCTCCTCCGCTTCAAGTTCCACCTCTTAGCATACCTTTCTTTACGCTCACAGAAGAGATCTATTTACGCACACACATATAAAATGGTATCATGCCGTATGTATACTGTGTAATTGCTCAGCGATGCATGTATCAAGGTGAAATTCCCAGGTCAGGGTACATGGATCGCTAACTTAATCTTTTTAGCATTAGGCTATCAAGCTTTAGAGTGGCTGTATCGTTGTATCATAATTTATTGGATAAAAGTCCTATTGATGTATTGAGGAGGTTTCCAGTTGCTTTTCAACTCATAGAAGCAATAGACACCTAGTACAAAGAGCCTTACCATTAACAATTTTATTTTTTAGCACAGACTTCCACAGTGGGACGGCCAGTTCCTGATCCCTTTAACCCCTCTCATACCTCTTCCTTTTATTGATGAGGCAAGAGATGTCCTGAAAGATGACATGCCAAATATCACGGCACCATGCATCCAGAGTCCTCCTATTGGAATCTGAGGCCGCTTCCTGTTTTCCTGGAGTTGGTAGCAGTAAATATTATTTGTTGAAGAAATATCCAAATAATATTTATAGAAAAAGTGTTCCTTCCACCTCTGCTTGATTGTATCTGAGGGGAATTCACTACCTTTCTTCTCTTTGGAGAGTACTGACTGGTAGAATGTTCTTACTCACCTTGGATTTCAAGCTAATTCCATGAAACCTGCACTTGTTGGTCTCAGTTCTGATGCCAGGGGTCCTGGAGAACTGGTCTACCTCCTCCAAAGGCAGGTGGGACTCGCCAAGACAGGCACTTAGGATGAGACATTGGGAACTGTCTGCTCTGGGCTCTTTGAATGTTGGTGCTTCTCATGGATGGAATGTCTACTACCTGTCAGACATGCGTATTCTTTGGCTTTTAGGGTATCAAGAGGAAGGAGACAAAGCCCCTGACCTCAAGATGGTCACAACTCAAGGCTTGAGGGGCATCTATTGGCCTGGCTCATCCTCTGACAAACTCACTTTATGCACTGTGAGAACCGGCACTGCCACGGGGTGCTGTGGAGGAATGTCCGGAGGGAGATGAGGAAGCATGTGGGTGGGGCTGAGGACTCACTGGGGAGAAGTAGCTGGAAATAAAGTTGGCCAAGTTAAAGGGCAGCCTGCCCTCAACCAATGGTAGGAATCACTTCTGCTATAAACACCGATCTGTTTTTCATGGAACGATTCCTTACTCCAGCAGTCGCATTCCCATGAAATTCTCTCTCTCTCTCTCTCTCTCTCTCTGGTGCAGACAATGTTTGGAAAACAGGCTGTGAGCGCACAAGACCTGGCTGCTTTTCACTCCTGACATTCCAAGGAAGGCACTGAGCTTGGTGGTCATTAGGAGGGGTTACAGCCCGCAGCTCTCTCATACACTAGGCAATTCCGGGGGCAAAATAAAAGTTAAGACTAATAGTGGAAGACTATAGCAATTGAAGCTTAAACAATAAAAGGGGTGGGCAGCTGGAGAAGAAGGAACAGGAAGTATGAAGCCAGCAGGCCTTGAGTTGGAATCCCAACTCTGTCGCTCAGGCTGGGAGACCTGGCCACGTCACTTCTCCTTCTTGTAGAAAGAGAAATGATTAGTACCTATATAAAAGGTGTCTGCAAAAGAGAAAATAAAATAAAACAATAAAATAATAAGATGGTAAAATAAAATAGAATAAAACAATAAAACATGAGATTGTAAAATGAAATACATTCCCCCTGCTAAGCACGGGGCCCACTGAAGGCCTCAGAGCCTGAAGACATCCCCCTCATTGTTTTCGCTCCCCATGACATGAGCACACATATCAAACATTCTCCCTGCTCTTCCTGGGTGACAGAGTGGGTTCCTTGATAAAAGAGGCTCATGTAGGTCCTCAGGTCCCACCTACCACGTGAAGACCAGCAAGAAGGTGCTGTCCCTGCTCAGCAAGCCCTGCAAAACACCAAGTCTGCTGGCACCTTGGACTTCAAGCCCGTAGCACTGTGAGCAATACAGCTCCGTTGTTTATAATATTGTTTACAACAGCCCAAATGGAACAAGGCAGCTTCCCTGGGCCTCTGTCCAAGTCTGTGACGCATAGATACCCATGAGGTCACGAGCCATTTGGGCCTCACGTTCGTTTCTCCTGTGCAATGTTTTGCTGACTGCATGTGAGATAAACCAAGAGTTGATTGAACAAATGGATGCAGGAGATGTGGGGAAGGAGCCTGAAGGCCTGTCCTGCCCTGCCTCTCATCACCGGCGTGACCCAGCTGTGGGAAATGGGAAGCAACACCCTCCTCGTGTCACCGAGGACTTCCTGTGGGACTCATCCATGAGACGCTTCATAAGGCTATTTGGTGGTGATGATCTACTGGTTTGGGGGAGCAGATCCGCAGGTGAAGTGCCTGGCCTAAGATCTGTGAGTTTATTGAAATTTTGTCTTTTGACAAAGCTGATAACAATAACCATATGCCTCAGTTTCTATGGGTCAGGAATTGGGGGGGCAGCTTAGCTGGTGCTTTGGGCTCGGGGCCTCTTGTAAGGCTGCAGTCACAATGTTGGCAGCAGTCATTGTCCCCAAGTGGCATGACAAAGGCTCCCAGGTGTCTTATTCACATGGTTGCTGGCAGAAGGCCTCCGTCCCATACCACGTAGATCTCTGCACAGGGCTACGCAGGTGCCTGGTGACATGGTGACTGGCTGTCCCCAAAATGAGCGGGCCACAGAGAGAACAAGGAGGAAGCTCAATGGCACTGTCTTCTGACACTGACCTTCAGCCACAGCCCATCTCACTGAGGGGTGTGGGGCTCCAGCGAAGGCAGGAAGGAGGATGAAAGTGTTGGTGACATTATAAAAACAGCAAAGCGAGTTAGCTTCACTTACAACCAAGATGCAGGGTGACCCCCCATAAGACAACAGTGAAGCTAGGCGTGGTGGCACACTCCTGTAACCCTAGTACTTGGGAGGCTGAGACAGGAGGGTCACTGGTTTGAGGACAGCCTCAGCAACATAGCGAGACTCTCAGGAACTTAGTGAGACCCTGTTTCCAAACCAAAAATAAAATAGGGCTGGGGGAGTAGCTCAGAGGCAGAATGCCCCTGGGTTCAATCACCAGTAACACACACACACACACACACACACACACACACACACACACACACATAACAGTGCCGCTTCCCCTCCTCTCCAGGTAGAGTGACATCACTCTCCCATGGCCACGGTGGCCTGTGCACACACAGAGTGGACCAGAGTGGACGTGTAGCTCCACTGTCCAGGTCTCACTAGGGGGAAGTGGCTGTGAAGGTGCTCATGCCTGCAAATACACGAAACCAACTCAGTGCTGCAAAGAGCGTTCAGAGGCATTGGGTCCCCCACCAGCGGGGTGCAACACATGGACATGGCGCCAATACAACTCACAGCTTGCTCCACGGGCCAATGGGAAATGGCGTGGTTGATGTGCGCTGGGGTAGGGTGAGGAATTCAAGTTATTTCCAATTTTTCACATTGAAAATGTTTTGTATTTTTACCTTGTATAATGCTGTAGTTCCAGTGTGTCCTCCAGAGCTCATGTGCTGGAATCTTCACCCTCCAGGCAGCAGCGTTGAGAGGTGGCGCCTTTAAGAGGTGGCAGGTGAGGGTAACTGCTCCTGTGAGTGTAATAATGGCCTGATCCCCGGAGGGGGCTTGTTATTGTGGGAGTGGGTTGTCAAAAGTGAGCTTGGTCCTCTCAGGCTCTTTCTCTTGCCTTTCTGCCTTCCGCCATGGGGTGATGTAGCAAGAAGACCCTTGCTGCTTTAATAACGAACTTCCCAACCTCCAAAACTATAAGAGATGCATCTCTTTTCTTTGCAGATCACCACATCTATGGTATTCTGTTATGGCAGCACAGACTAAGACACATGACTTCAAGATTATGGCATTCAGACATGCGTGGAATGTGATGCCACCATAGGTTTTGCAAGCTTGCTCATCACTCGATGAACTCTTCAAGGAAATAAGGGAACCTCAGAAAGCCAGTCCTGAATCCTCGGTTTTCATCATCTGTGAAACGTGGATGAGCCCATCCATGCACACAGCTGCTGTGGCATCAGAACGGGAGGAAACCGGTTCGCTGGCAAGTTCTCATTAAATGGTAAGCCATGCTCTTACTATCGGTGTGACTGCAGAATGTCTTTCCTCAAGCTCAGCAAGGGCTCAGAGAAGACTCAGACCAAGAGGTCCCAGGTCGGGAGAATTCTAGGAAAGGAACTGAGAAGCAGAGAGAATAGAGGACTCAGTGAAGAATAGGAATCCAGGGGTCCACTAGAACCCAGGGCTCCTCCAGGTAATGAAGCCAGGCCAGCACAAGGACAGGAGGCTGGATGGACCCCCAGAGATAGGCTGGAAATGAAGGCTGGCCTTCATTTCTTGTCTTCTGTCTTCCAGTAGCTAAAGCATGATATAGAGCTGGATTTCCAGGTCTTGACATGACTAACCAGCCAGAGGCCACTCGTAGCCTTGGAGCTAGTCACCAAGGCTTTCCTGAACTTTGGCTCCCCAGTGCCTCTTCCTTTACTGGCCATTGTCCCCAAGCATGTTCTACTGCCTCTGAAGACCCCACATGTCCCCAGGAGCCTCCTCACCAACTGCTCAACTGGCTTTGCCACACATTCTTTTCTGTGACCAGCTCCTGCGTCCAGCCAGTCTCTCCCTCCCCTGCCTCCTCAGCCCTCATTCACCTGGATGTCCCATCCTCCCCCTGGTCTGGACTCGTCTCCTGAATGGATCCTCTTCTCCCTTCCTCAGCTGGCTGTCTCTGTCCTTTCCCGCTGCTGACCTATCCCCCAAGGGGCCCTCTTAATCATAGCCTGGAGCACCCCTTCCCCTGCTCCAAACCCTCCTATGGCTTTTTCTGACATATAACCAGAAAAAAAAAAAAGCCCAGGCAATGAGAACATGGTGTCAGTTGATCTCCCAAATCATAATGTGCATCCAGACACAAGCCACCGTGTCCTATATCCCCGTTTCCTCTGTTCCCTCCCACAGCTTCGTCCTGTTCCTTGACCTGGCAAAGTCCAGCCTGAATTATTCCTCTCCCCTGCCCCAGTGACCTTCCCAAACCCACCCTTGGTACTCCCCTCCCTTCCTCTCCCTTCCCCTTCCACCCTTGGCATTCCCCTCCCTCCTCTCCCTTCCCAGGTCTCCTGTCATACTTTGAACCTCTTCATTTTATCTTATCACTACTTTTCTGATAAATGGTTATTTGTTTAGTTCTCTATTTCTCTCCTACCGGACTGTAGAACAAGGACTTTGTCTTCTTCAACTGCATAAGCAGTATAGGTATCTGGGTCATTTGTGTGGAAGCCACTGACCCCTGGGTTCTAGGCCCCTGAGGGTGGTCTTCCTTCCAATGGTTTCCACTGAAGATGGGACAGCGTCTGGCAGACAGACACCTTCCCTTGGGGCACTCCCTTTTCCGGTGTCCCAACTAGCCATGCTGGTGGTAGTTACTGGTTCTTTGGGTCCCTGAGGCCAAGGAAGGGCCTCTCAGTGCCTAGATGAAGGCATTGGTTTGTTTCAAGTTGGCTTTCCTCCTACAGGTCCCTTCCTGGTCTCCATTATAAAAAACCAAAACAAACAATTTTAATAGGTCACCTAAAAGTGTTGGTTCCTGACCCAAGACTACCTTTTTGAAGTTTTCACCTAAAAACTTTCTGCATTGTGAACTTATCATTTAGGAGGATCTGCCCTTCCGTGGAATCTGGATCTACTGGAGTCAACTTTTTAATGACTTTTCTTAAGCATTCTAGAAATGTTTTGGGATTCTACTGTGGTCCTTGATCAATGGTAGAATGTTTGGTGTAGAGCTGGATGTGGTGGCGTATGCTTGTAATCCCAGTACTTGGGAGACTGAGACAGGAGGATTGCAGGTTCAAGGACAGCCTGAGCAAGTAGTGAGACTCTCATCAACCTAGCGAGACCCTGTTTCGAAAATAAAAATAAAATAGGGCAGGGGTGTAGCTCAGAGGTAAAATGCCCCTGAGTTCAATCCCCAGTACCGAAAAAAATGTTTAAAAAAAGTAAGCCTGCTTTAAATTGCTTATACATTTATCTGCCAAGGTGGATGAGACTGTGGCGGAGGTTTTAGATATGAGAGATACACTTTCCTATTAATTGA
This sequence comes from Glis glis, assembly GCA_004027185.1. Classification (NCBI taxonomy): domain Eukaryota; kingdom Metazoa; phylum Chordata; class Mammalia; order Rodentia; family Gliridae; genus Glis; species Glis glis. The sequence goes on along the minus strand of PVJS01000641.1, from coordinate 109,327 downwards.
CCCAACAAAGTTAACAGGGAGGGGAGGGCCTCCAAGAGTATGCATAACATGTCCAAAGATGGAGAAGGACTGACCCTGGAGAAAAACCCTGGCCCAAGAAAAGGGAAGGTGGGGAGGGCCTTGTGTGCCCTCATAGAAATGAAAAAGTAGACATACAATGATGGAATCACTTGGGGATTCCTTTTTCGCCAGGAGACCTAGAGAAGAAAGCTCTCCCTGTGTAACTTGGCCTACATCATATCTGAATCCAGCTTCTGCCAATAAAAAACATCTTAGTTCTCATCATTACCTCATCATAGGATTGAATAAAATAACACAGTAGCCACATCCCAAAATTTTCAGCAACGTAGACACAAAGACAAAGCAAATTTCACATGGTTTTCCTTTAATCCACAGACCCAAACAAGTCATCATAGACCTGAAGAAGCCAAGAGCATTTTAGCACTCATCCAATTTATCCATTTATCCAATTTATCCCTAAGTCCTTCATTGATTACCCCTGAAAACCAAAACATTTAGTGCCATTAACGTCTGAAGACACTTTGTCCCAAGAGAAATACAAACACAATCCTGATTGGCTGGCCACTTAAATATGCTGATGGCGGTGGTTGTGGCTCAAGTCTCTAGCTGACCGGGCATGTCTACATCCAGGTGACATAAGCTAAAATGGAGTTTGCACATGGGCTCAGGGGAACAATCCTTTCATTAAGGTGGTACCCATGAGAGAGGGAGCTGTTGGGTGGAAGGTACCCACAAAACACCAGTGAAGGCAGTGACTGCAGACTTGTGGCCGGCTCTGTGTAGAGCACCATGGAGACCAGGCCTGTTTACAAACGTGACCAGCCCCTCCGTTCTGCTGTAGGGACACAGAAAGCTCCACAAAGAGCTGTGGCTGGGGGATGCAAGTACTGGGTGAGCGATGGGTGGGCAGGGGACAGCCCAGTGGAAAGACATTGTCTCCACTGGGGTGGGATTGTCCTGAACTAGGACTGGCTTCTGCCTTGCGACCATCTCTCCTGGGTAAACCCTGCCCACCTTCCCAGAACGGAACCTGCTTTCAAAGGAGACACATGACTCCTTCGTGCTAAGGTGCAGAGGGCTGTGGGGACAACCGGGGCTGGCCTCTGCAGAGGCTCAGCCTTCTTGGCCAGGACTCTGTGAGGAGGCCGCCTGAAGGAACCCTCTGAGCAGACAGGGCTGCGGGGTTCAGGGGCAGGACTTGCCATGGGTACACAGTGGCGGAGGAGCCAGGCCCTTCCCTGGGAACTCCTACAGGTGTCCGGCTGGGCTGTTTCTAGCCAGCAGCCCCAGGCGGAAGTCTCTGGTCAGAAGGCTCTCATTGTACAGGCGAGCAGGCTGCAGCTGCCTGCGGAATCTTACTTCGGTGGTTTGGGAACAAAGCAGTAAAAACAATGTGTTATGTAGACTCTTGTTTTGCTCTCACGGAGGTCCCTGGGGGCAGGGTTCTTGCTGAGTCCTTCTGAGCTGTTGATCCGGGGTAGGAAGTTTTTGTTTGGAACTTCAGGCTAACAAGAGCCAGAGAAGAGCTGAGGTGTACACTGGGTCTACGGTAGAAGGAGGGCATCTTCCTCCAGCACCTCGGGGCCAGTCCTCCGCTCATGACTATTGATCCTCTAAGGTCTCTTGTATTCCAAGCAGGGGCTCTGTGGTCTGGCAGAAGCAACTCTGTGTCTCGGGATTCCTCTTCCCCACCTGTGTGGCCTTTGGTGAGTCCCTTACCCACTCTGTTCTGCAGTCTCTGTGCTCCCAGCTCAGAGATGCACAGGAAGGTAGGCCGACCCTTCCCGGAGCCAGAACAGCATGGCCCCTCTAAGCTCCAGCAGCCCCTTCCCAGTAGTACAAAGAGGAACTGAGCTGGCTGGCTGTTTAAAGAGCTTTCTAGCCCAGAGGGTGTGTCTGCACATCTTGGTTCTCTCTCCCCAGGGCCCTGGGAAAAGCTCCAGGCTGGAACAAGTTTATCAAATTCCTTTCTTTACCCACCCAGCCTTGAAGTTAATGGAAAACAAACTAGAGGAGACAAAAACAGAAGAGCCGCTTGCTTCATTACGCTGCAGATTCTCAAGTCTCTCAGATCTGGGTCTCTGCACTTGATGACAGGACTAACAGGGTGCTCTCGGGCCAGGTCTTTCAATCCCCCGTGCCTCAGTTTCCCTGTGCATGAAAGGGGTATAGATGAAGCTCCTGTCCTGTGTGAAGCTCACATGGTCAGGCTTGACATGGAGCCAGCAGTCACAGCAGGACAAGGTGGCGGTGGTGGCTGCCGGGGACAGCTGTCCTCACCTGCAGCTGGACTGTCTTCTTGCAGCCATTCTCTTTCCGTGGTCATCTAGAAACGTCTCTGTCTTCTTTGTATAACTGCTTAGCCCCACACTTGCTGGGAATCATAGGCAAAATACTGTTCTCTATCGATCTCGGTTTTCTTCCCCATCAGGAGGGGTCTGGTGACCTCCAGGGGTGTGTCTAGCTGTGACATCTCAGAGCCTTATGGCCTTGTGTATTTTGGGACAAGTGTAGTGTCCTTCTCCTCAAGGGTTAAACTCTTCTCCAGTCTGAGAAAAGTAAATGTAAGTTTTAACCGTTCAGTCTCCATTCCCCAATGGTCTGATGAGAAATCTTCTGATTTTGTCTTGTTATCCCCCTCCAGTTCCGCAGGGTTCTGCTCCTTGGGCCGTGCGGTGGGTGCGTGGTCAAGGCCAGGCCCTTCACAGTGTCTACTTGGACTTTAGGTCTCCAGTAGAGTGACCTACGGTAGAAGATAGACAGAGGCCATTTGTCCCTGTCGTCGGCATATACCCCCCCCCAAATATCCATGTTCTTAACCTCAAGAACCTGGGCATATGTTATTTTGTATGGTGAAAAGAACTTCAAAAATGTGATTTATATTAAGGGCCTCGAGATGGTATCTTGACCCATTCGGGCTACCATAATAAAATGCCTTCATCTGGGTCATGTACGTACAACATTAACCAGGTCTCCCTGTGTGGAGACTGGGAGTCCAAGGTCAAGGCCCCAGCAGAGTCGGCCTCCGTGTCTGTCTGTAAGGGCCAGCCTTTAGGTGCAGCTGTGCCCTCACTTGGTGGAAGTGTCGAAGGAGCTCCCTGGAGCCTTTCTCCTAAGGGCACTAAGCTCATCTGCTAGAGCAGACCCTCCATGACTCAGTCACTTCCCAAAGGCCCCCGCTCTTAATGCTGCCACCTTGGGGATGAAGTTTCAACAGGGATATTTGGGAAGATGGGGGGTTCCCAACACAACAGATGGCAGATGCCCTGGATTGTCTTGGTGACCTAATATAATCACCAGGGGCCTTATGAGAGGGAGGCAGGAGGTTCAGAGGCAGAGGCAGAGGAAGAAAAGGTCCCGGGATATGGGGCAGTGAGCCAAGGAATGTGGGCGGGCTCTCTACACTGGAAAAGGCCAGGAATGGATTCTCCCTAGGGACCTCCAGAAGGAAGGCAAACCTGCAGACGTGGTGCTCAGAGACTTCTGAGCTGCAGAGCCACAGGGAGCAGCATTTGTGTTGCTTTGAGCCACTAAATGTGCAATAGCTGTGACAGCAGCAGAAGTAATGATGGTGCTGAGCTGCGGCCCTGGAGCTCCTGCCCCAGCCCTCTCTCCCACCCTGCAAGCTCCCTGACGCTCCTGCCATGCCTGCGGGCTGGCTCTCCCTGTTCTCTGGACCGAGCACCTTTCCTCCCACTTGCGGCCGCTGTTTGCCCAGCCTGGCTGCTCCTTTGGCCGTCTGTTTCCCACTTGGGTTGGCAGTTCTGATTCATCAATGCTGACAAAACATGTGCAGATGGTCCTTTGTCGGGACTTGTTGCAAACACTCAAGGAAATAATATTGTGCTGGATGTAACGGATGCAAGTGTTCAGGTTCCTTGAGCTGCCTTTCAGGAAATGTTAGAGAAAGTGCAGCAGGGAGCCCAGCAGGCGCGGGAGCCTCTCTGAGGCCTGGGGCTGCAGAGGCAGAGTAGCTGGTAGAGCACGAGGCCCCCTATTTGGGACTCGGGGATTCTGAAGAAAGCAGAGCAGCGCTGCGGGCGTGTGACCCAGAGCGGTCGTGGGAGTATCGTGCCCTTTCAATTTGATCTCATTACTGCTCATTTTTATGAGTGCATTCCCAGTGCTGCAGGGCTGAGCCTTTGGTTTTCTGTTTAACTTGGGGTCTGTCCTGAACTCGCCCCAGAGGTCAGGGGCGAGTTCACCTTCATCTTCAGTCCCCCCAAGTTGGCATGATCCACAGGCCTGACACAGGATGGGTACCAAATGAGCATTTGAGGAATGAAGCTTTAATTCCTGGCGTCCTTTCTTGAGCTAGACAGTGGCAATCTTCTACATCGCCAGCACGTGATGTTTATTGAAATCTACTAGGAAGGTGCAGAGGAAAGAAGGCTCTATCTGAGTTTGGGTTCCAATGCTGCCCATGGCTTAATTTTGGGGATCCCTTCCCCAGCAGCCTTCAGCTATGGAGTACAGGTAATGACACTTCCCAGGGTGGGCAGATCTGCCTCCTCCATCGGCAGCTGTAGGAGGCAAAGTCCTCTCAGAGCTGACTTTGTACCCCCTGTGTACTCAGCACAGCCTGGCACAGAGAGGGGCATGTGAGCGTCTGTTGTTTGAATTTGGGAATTTTTCTCCAGAAGTCACATCCTCTCTTTCCCCACCATAGCTTCCTTTCTTGCCTGCGCTCTCCTCCCTTAGCCTCCAGAGTCTCCACCCCTCTGAAGCTGGAGGGATCATCTGTGAGGCATGGCTGCGGGACAGACATTGACTGTCCGGCTTAAGGTCCAGATTTCTGCCTGCCTTTTCCATCCTGGGCCAGCAGCATAGAACATCTCCAGCTCCCTACCCACATGGAGTCCCTGTCCTTCCACCACACCAGTCCCTTGTAGATGATGACATGGCCGACTCTGATGGGTCATGCTCCCTGCCGTTAGACCACCTAGTAGAGTGGCCTTGAACATGGGACTTAACCCTCTGGCCTCTGCTTTCTCATTGGTCTGCTGTGGGCAGTGGAAGATGCTGATGATTTCTACAGGGAGAGCTTAGAACAGTCACATGATATCATTCCTTCAGCCTTTCATTCCTTCAGCCTAGAACATCTTTTCTGGTATTTTGAGATTCCTCCCAAGTGTTGATCCTCCCACAGAGCCTCCTGAGAATTCCCCTGCCATTACCATGCCACTGGCCTCTGCTCCCCTCAGTTCTGTCGACCTCTGCTTTGTGTATTCAGGAGTTCTGCTGTTCAGTGCAGAAATATTTTTAATTGCTATATTCTCCTGGCAAGGTGACCCCTTTATCATCACGTAGTGACAGCTTTTGACTTAAAGTCTACTTCAATATTAGCACAGCCACCCTGATTTCTCTAGGTTACCATTTGCATGAAATATATTTTTTCCTCCTTTTGTTTTCAGTCTATGTGTCCTTTCATCTAAGTGGAGCCTCTTGTAGGCATCATATGGATGGGTCCTAGTGATTTACTTTTTCTTTTTTTATCCATTCATCTGCTCTTTGTCTTTTGACTGTGGAGTTTACCACTATGTAACCTTCTTTAACCCTCTTTCTTCTACCCCAGGGTTGGTGCCCCCTCTTTTCTTGATGTCCCCAGAACCCACACATCTTCAGCCTCATTCTGGGGCTGCCAGACTGCTGCATCTGCTCATATCTCAGGGTTTCACTCAAGTCTGTGGCTCCTTGAGAACAGAGACTTAGTCATTTCCCTGACACTTGTTACAGTGCCTGGATTCAGCAGGTGTTCTGTGCATTTTATTGAATAAACAATATTGGTGAGAGTATTAACAGCTGACATTTATCTAAATCTTGGGTCAGGCGCCATGTGAAAGCTCTTTATTTGCATTATGTCTTTTCCTTCTCACCACAAACCTATGAAGTAAGAGCTATGATAACTACATTTTATAGACTACAAAAAAAAACCCTCAGGTTCAGGGGAGTAAAGGGAATTTTCAGACTCAGCCATCTGGTAAGTAACAGGATCAGGATTCAAGCCCCAGTTGGCCAATTCTAAGCCTGGTTTTTATGTGCTTCACTCCCACATCAGGTAGCATTAGGTTTTGCTACATGTGACAGAAAATTCCAAGTGACTGTGGCCAACACAGAAGGGAAACTATTTCTTATCTAAAAGAACCCCAAGGACAGGCAGCCTACACTGGCATGGCTATGCAATAGTCTCTCAAAGACCCCAAGGTTTTGTTCTCTGTGCTCTATCCCTTGCATACAGCATCCATACACAAGTTCACATCGCCCAAGATGGTTGCCACAGGTTAAGCAAAAAACAAAACAAAACAAAACATCACACACACACACACACACACACACACACACACACACACACACATTCCAGGTCAGCATCAGGGGAAAGCAGAAAGCAACTTCCTAGAAATCTTATACATAGTTTTTATTGCTACATAACAAATTACCACTATTTTAGCAGCTTAGAATGATATTTGGCTATTGTAATCTAACAACTTAGAACACCATGTAGCCACTATGTCAGTTTCTGTGGGACTGGAGGCCAGGCATGGCTTAGCCAGGGGCTCTGGTTTAAGATTTCTGAAGCTTCAATCCAGGTGACATTGGGCTATGGTTTTGTTGGAGGCTCTACTGGGGCAGGATCCACTTCCAAGCTCACATGCCTGTTAAGAGAAGACTTTTCCTGAGGTCTCAGTCTTGTGCTGGGCTTTGACTGAAAGCTGTCTATAACTCCTGGAGGTGGTCTGCAGCTTCCTGCCCTGTGGGCTTCTCAGTGGGACCACTTACTTCATCCCATGAGCCAGGAAAAGTTATTCTCCTTATAAGAGAGGCTCATTCACATCTCATTCCCATCCTATTTATGAAGATGGGAACCACAGGAGTGAGGATCATGGGGCCACAGTGAAAGATTGTCTGGTACTTCCCATACGACTCTTCTACTCTCCTCCCAATAGCTAAAACCTGGTCATATGGCCTTAACAGATGCAAGCAAAGCTGGGAAGCTGAAATGTAGTTCCTTATCTGTTCAGCAATGTCTCCATTTAAAAATTGGGCTTCTGCTATTAAAAAGGAGGGACATATGCACAGTTGGAAGTCACCTTTAAACTGTTTTGCTATTATTTGTGACAGAATAAATAAGATTGTCAATAAGCACAGACATTTTCTCTTTTCACCCAGATTGCCTCCATCACCAATTCTATTAATTAAAAAGACAAACAAATAAACAAACAAAAAACAACTCAGTGAATCAGTGTAACGTCCCCCGGTTCCTGAGATGTTTCCTGGCAGACTGCCATGCAGCTCTGGCTTCTCCTTCATTCAGTCTACTTCAGGTTCATTGCATGCTTTATTATAATTCTCATTTCTTGGGATCCTGTTTGAGAGGTGGATCCCAAGAAAATGATCTGAGATGGAAAAACAGTCTTGGGTACTAGAACAGTCATCAGAGTTTGTTTTGGTGGCAAACCTTTGGTACAACCTTGGTGCTCAGTTATTATGTACATAGTAGATGAGATAAAGACAAAGCACACGTGGTAAGGATAGGTAGCCATAAAATTTGTTTGCCATGTTTATATAACAAGAAAAGTGCTCAGGATATGTTAGGTTAAGGAAAAGCAGGATGGATAGCTGTATACATAAACTCTGACTTCAGTCATGTAAAAATATGTGTAATGAAAATGATCTGAAAGATACATTACAAAAATGTTGACAATGTTCATCTCTGACTGATGGGATTTCAGGTACAATTTCTCTCTTTTCACAAATGTGCATATTTCAGACTTTACATAATAAGCAAACATCACTTCTAGTATAATTTAGAAAAAGAGGAGAAATACATATATCCACAAGCATTGACACAAAGCATAGTTTCACCTGGTTTGCATGGCATAAGTGGGACATACTTGAGGTAGCAGCTGGCATTATGGCTCCCTCAGCCAAAGTGAAAATGAACATTCCTCCCAGGAAACCATCAACTGGTGATGAGGGAGGGACTCCAAGCCCATTAGATTAGAGTTTCCCTTCCCACGGCCCCCATCAGGATCAGGAGTGGGGTTGATCTGGCCTCTGTGCAAGGTAGGATATACCCATCATGGTCCACATGGGCTGCACCCAATGGCAGCAGCATCCTGGGGAAAACTTTCACACCTGCCTGCAGCTCATGCTGTTGATGTCCTGTGCTATCCCCCAGTGGCCAGAGAGTCTGGGAGTTGATGGACACAGGTCCAGCTCCATCACCTACCAGTGGTGCTAAGTCAGCCTTCCTGCATCTCTCAGATAAGCCCAGGGAGACAAGTCCTAGTAGTCATCTGCCCATTGCTGCATCCAGTCTCGATGCGTCTGCTCCTACCCTGCCTTCATCTACACTCCCTGGTGCTTTGTAGGCCATTCCCCAAATATGCAACCTTCTCAGATCCCTGTTAAGAGTCTGATTATTGCGGCTGGGCTTGGTGGTGCACACCTGTAATCCCAGTACTTGGAAGGCTGAGATAGAAAGATTGCAGGTTCAAGACTAGCCTCAGCAAGTTAGAAAGACCCTGTTCCAAAATTAAAAAGGCTGAGGATATTGTTCAGAGGTAGAATGTTCCGGGGTTTGATCTCTAGTACCAAAAAAATAAAAGTCACAGCAAAGTAACATAGACACTCGGGATATGGAGGTGGAGAAGCTGTCAGAAATAGGTCAATGGTGAGCACTGAGATGTCATAGTTATTAAAACAAATGTGAAAATTATATCTCTGAAACAAAGTGCAAGGTGTACCAAACTTAAAATTGAGAAAATCAGTAATAAAAAGTGCAGCAACCACGTGGTGGAAAGGAGGATGATCAGAAACACAGGTAAGGTCACTGGCTCCCTCACTGTACATAGCGGGACTTGACATTGGAACATGTGGACAACTTCTTAATGTTTTCACGATATACAGTCTCATGCATGCTTTGAGATAGGGATACATTCTGAGAGATGTGTCACTACATGACTTCCTCATGCAACATCATAATGTGTACTTATGCAAACCTAGGTCATGGAGATCGGTTGTTTTACTTAGTTTTTCTGTTGCTGTGACTAAAATACATCACAAGCACAACTTAGAGGAAGAGAGGTTTATTTGGGGCTCATGGTTTCAGAGGTCAGTCCATGACTAGCTGGCTCCAAGGAAGAAAGAGATCAGTGGCAGGGCATGATGGAAGAAAGGCTGCTCTTACCTCATGGTGGCCAGGAAGCAGAAAAAGAGATTGGAAGGGGCCAGGGAAAGATACAGTCCTCAAAGCCATGCCCCCAGTGGCCACCTCCAAACCTGGCTGCACTGCCAACACATGAGGTTTTGGGGGGTGTTATGGTTAGATATAGAATGTACCCTGAAGAGCTCATGTATTAATGCAAGGTTGGTATAATTAAGTCATGAGAATTGTAATCAGTGTGTAAATCCATCCCAATGGATTTATTGGGCAGTTACCTAGGCAGTGGGTTGTGACTGGATAGGGGTGTGGCCGTAGGGACTGTGCTTTTGTCTTTGAATCCCCTTGCTTGCTAGCTCTCTTGCTTCCGGCCTCCATGATGTGAGAGCAGAGCCCTTGCTCTCTCCCATTCTCTACTTCCCACCACCATGCCCTGAGCTCCACAGACCTGGCCTGACATGGACTGAAACTCCAAGCTCTCCAAAGAAACTGTGAGCAAATAAATCCTCCTTCCTTTAGGTTGTATGGTCAGTTGTCTTGGATTGTAGCAGTGAGCATGTTGACTGAGACAAGAGCATTTTAAATCCAAATCATAACATCAGCCACGCAATGTGGCCTGTTGATGCAATCAAGAGACTCAGTAAACAAGGTGTTTCAGTCACCGTTCTCGCTGCTGCGACCCAAAATAATACCTGATGACCACAACTTAGAGGAAGAAATAGGTTTTACAGGTTGTAGTCTATGTTAGGCTGGGTCATATCTGTGGAGGTCAGGGCAAGGCAACAGGAAGCAGAGAGAAACCAAGAGGAAGGGACAAAGGATACACACACACACACACACACACACACACACACACACACATATATATATTCCCCAAGGCCACACCTCCAGTGACCCATTTCCTCAAACCATGCCCTACCTGACTACCTTACCACCTGATAAATTCATCAACCCATCAATGGATTTATCAACTGACGACATTAGAACCCTCATTTCACCTCTGAACATTTTTGCATTGTCAATACATGAGCTCTTCCAGGGGACATTTTATATCCAAACCATATCACAAGGTATATATGGGTGCTGTTCATGTAACACAACATACTGCCTACAGTACACTTTAAAAAATAACTACAAGGAGTATGCTCTAAAATATCCATTAAAAGTATAGTATAGTAAATACACAAACCAGTAACATGGTTGGGTATTAAAATTAATAGTTTTTTTCATACTGTGCATAACTGTATGTGTTCTGCTTTTATAAGATTGGCAGTAGTGCCGGGCGTGGTGGCGCATACTTGTAATCCCAGTACTTTGGGAGGCGGAGACCGGAGGATATGGGTTCGCGTCCAGTCTCAGCTTTCTCTCTCTCTCTCTCTCTCTCTCCCTGTCTCTCTCTCTCTCTCTCTCTTTCTCTCTCTCTCTACCTAGTGAGGCCCTCTGCAACTTCGTGAGACCCGGTTTCAAAATAAAGTATAAAAAATAGGGCCGGGGGTGTAGCGCGGAGGTAGAACCCCCCTGGGTTCAATCCCCGGTACCGCAAAAAAAAAAAAAAGATTGACAGTATAATAGGTTTGTTTACACCAGCATCACCAAAAATACATTCAAATGGTTGGATAGAATGAGGGATGGGCAGATGGATGGATAAGTATAGGAATAACTGGGTGGATGAAGGTCAAATTAAAGAGTGGATTGATAAGTAGTTGACTGGATAGGTTTACACCAGCATCACCAAAAATACATTCAAATGGTTGGATAGAATGAGGGATGGGCAGATGGATAGATAAGTATAGGAATAACTGGGTGGATGAAGGTCAAATTAAAGAGTGGATTGATAAGTAGTTGACTGGATAGGTAGACAGATGTATACCCAAATGGATGGATGTTGAATTAAAGAATGGGCAGATAGATTTTGAGTATGTATGTATATATTTAGATGAATTAAAGAATGGACGGATGGAAAGTTGGGTGGGTGGATGACGAATTAAAGAACACATTGATAGTTGAATACATGGGTGTGTGGGTGGTGCTGGATGAGCTGGTCTCCTCTTGTGCACACTTTGTAATTCATGCTCCATCTTGTCATTGTCAATTAGAAATCTAACCATGTCACACAATTCTTGGAACCCTTAATCTTCTCTCCATTGCCTACAAAATAAAGTCCAAGCTCTTACTGTGACATGTCATGGGCTCTGTGATTTGGTTCCTTCCTTTCTCTTTCAGTTATTTTCTCAGAGCAACTCCAGCCCCTAACTCAACATCTTATGTATAAGTACCTACAGGCTCTAAGCGGTGATTGTGCTGAATGCCTTGAGCTAGCCTTCGACCATCATCGCCTCACCATTGTGCTTTTGCTCCCTCTCCCTGCTATTTATTTCTCCCCTGGGTCTCTTTCTGTTCTCATATTGTCCCTCTTTTTCTCTACATAGAATTGCCTCTTTGATCTCAGACCTTTAAGTCTGCCTATTTAATTTTACCTATTTTTTATCAGTATAAGCCTGAGAGTTCCTTGAGAAACTCAGAATAAGATATTGTACCTGGTGAAGAGTAGGTACTCAATGAATATGTGTGGGGCTAACGGCCCCAGAGATGTCCATGGAGCCATTGAAACTATGATTATGTTACTTCACACGGAAAGGGGGCTTAGCAGCTGTGATTAGGATTTTTTTATAGAAATATGAAAGTTTATTTTAAGTTAGGGAAAGATAGAGGACAAAGCAACTCCCCCCCAAAGGGGGGTCCCAGAAAGAGAGTGACCTTTAAGCCCTTGGGGAGTGGGCTTTTAAACCTTCCTGAGGTTTTCTATCTGTTCTTTTATGATTGGTCAGAATTGAGTTTTGGAGGACCAATGAGTTTTGTACAATTTTGATCCTTAATTTGAATGATTATCAGTGCACTGACCAGGGCCCTCATTCCCTGGTGCCCATCAGTCTCTCACCTTCCTGCTCATCTTCCCCAACCTCACAGAAAGGGGGATGCAGATGGCTGCTTTAATTCTTCTTGTTCCCAGGTCCCCTGCCCTGCCTCTGCCCTGCCTCATGTCCCCCTCTAATGATGTGATCCTAACTGCTGTTAGGGAAATGGGGCTACGACCATTCTAACTGCTTCCAGCTGGTAGGGGGCGTTGACAGGGTATTGCAGTTTAGGGTCCCAGGGGATGGATGATCTAGAGGACTGTGGAAGAAGGAATTCTTCATATGATGTTTTGTTTTCATAATCATCTGGAGCTGAAAGGCTGAAGGAGTCTGGTGATCTTGGTTCAAAGTCATTCATGGCGGCTCAGTGGGTATCCTTCCATGGTTCCTGGCCCATGCACCAAAATTGTAACAGGAGTGTTGAAACAGAAGTTCTTGTCCAATGGATCTTGATGAATGAAGTACAAGGACTAGGAAGGGTATAGAAATATGAAAGTTTATTTTAAATTAGGTAAAGACAGAGGACAAAGCAGCTCCCCCCTAAGGGGGGGTTCCAGAAAGACAGTGACCTGTGATTAGGATTTTAAGATAGGGAGATGGTCTTGGGTCATCCAGCTGCGACTGCCATAATCATAAAGGTCCTTAAAACATAGAAGAGGAAGGTAGAAGAGACAGAAAGGGAAATGTGCTCACAGAAGCAGGTGCCCAAGTGATGTGACTGACTGACTTTGAGGATGGAGGAAAGGCCACTAGCCAAGGAATTCAGGCAGCTTTGAGAAGCCAGAAAAACTAAGGAAGTAAGAAAACAAAATTTAAGGAAACAAAAATTCTCCCAGGGCTTCCAGAAGGAAGGCAGCCCTGCTGACCGTTGGATTTCAGCCCATTGGGTCCATTTAAAGCTTTAGGCCCCAGAACTCTGAGATAAGTTTGCATTGTTGTTAGGCACTAAATTTGAGATCATTTGTTGCAGCAGCCATAGAAAACCAGGGTAGGAAGTGAAGCGAAGCAATGGCCTTGTGGGTCGGAAGCGGCAGGAGGGATGGAACCCAGGCAGTCTCAGTGGTTGACTCTGAGGAAGAATCTAGAAAGATCCTGGTTCCAGCAGCAGGGTCTCTCCTTCTTCTTCCTAGTGCTGTGGAGGTACAGCCCTCACAGGTGCCAGGAATCTGGGAAGCAGCTCTGGAGCCAGCGGGCTGTCCCCCACCTCTGCCTCGGGTGCCCGGGTCCTGGCCTCCCACTGAGGAGAAGAGGCGTCACGGGCATCCTTGGGTGCCAAGTCCGCCTCAGGCACTGGCCAGGTGGGCTGCGGCTTTTCCCAGAAATCTCTGCGCTATGCCAGAAGCTCCTGGAACCCGCCGGCTCACCGTGCCAAGGAAACTTTGGCTCTGCTGCCTGAGCCGTCCCAGTGAGAGCTGGGGTGAGGCGGCCACAGGGCTGACCCCAGGGGCAGGGGGACACCAGGCAGGTGTGACCACCAAGGCCCTGGCCACCTCAGCGTTCATGCTCTGCACCTTCCACTCCTTCCACTCACATGGGACAGAGGACAGCGAGAGGAAATGTGGATGGCTCATGAATAAATGGAAAAAGGAGTGTCCCCCCTAATAAGCAGAGAAACACACTTTGGTGACCTAGCAAGTTCTTGAAGCTAAAAGACATAAACAACAAAAATGACAACAACAAATTAATACCCATTGCTATTGAAGGTCCTGGGACACATTTTTTTCAATTTAGCCTAAAAACTTAATACCCTTTGCCCCACCGATCTTACTCTTAAGGAGTCATAAGAACAAAACAAAACAAAAACAACAGGGAAAAACAAAGACAAAACAGACATCTGGACAATGATTTATGGTGAAAAATCACCATTGCATAATTATTTATAGGAATAAAAGTTAAGAAACAACACAAATGTCAAATATTGGGAGATCAGATAAATAAGCTTTTTAGTAATTCCACATGATAGATTATTAAGTGAAAGTTTTATGAGACTTTAAAAACGTGTTCTTTTTTTCTGCTAAAGGATTATGTTAAATAAAATGCAAATGTGTGATTCAATAAGAAGACCCACACACGTACACTTTTAAAGACTACTCCAGAATGCTAGGCCTGGGTAACTCTTGTGGCTGGGATACAGTTTTTCATTTTTTTTCTTATAATTATCTGTGTTGTCCAAAATACTATATTAAGTTTGTGTTACGTTTTTAACTGGCTTTGTGTGTGTGTGTGTGTGTGTGTGTGTGTGTGTGTGTGTGGTACTGGAGATTAAACCAGGGGTATTTTACCTGTGAGCTACATACTCAACCCTTTTTTACTTTTTTATTTTTGGAACAGGGTCTCACTAAGTTGCTGAGGGTCTCGCCCCTATGTCAGAGCATAGATGTGGGATGTGAAGATGCTTTGGCTCAGCCTCCAGGATCGCAGGCAAGGGAAAGACACAGGCACTTTCAGGAAGCAATGGCTGAGCCACCATGGGGTCTCTGCGGAGGTCTATGGTAGGAGCAGGAGGGAGGGGCACGCTGTGACAGGAAGTGTGGCATTTCAGCTGGGACATTCGTGAAATTTGGCCCCAAAGAACAAAGAAAGGGAAATATTACGTGTCTTGTATGAAGTACTTACTAAGTACTTTCTATAGAGTAGATATTGTGCTACATCTTTTAACATACTGTGTCTCATTTAATTTTTTAATATTGCCCCTTAGAGAGCCCACCTACTTACCAGAGGTATTCCTCTTGCTCTCCGTCTCAGCTCTTAGTTCAGCTGTGATCTTTCTGTTTGTTATTGAAGGTATTCATCCATTCACTCAACACCTACTATTAGGTACACACTATCTGTCAGGACTGAAGATAACACCAGGAGAGTTTTCTAAAAATTAAGTTGTCCCGCCATCACAGAGCTTGCAGACTAAAGGTAGGACAAGCACATTAACAATCATAGACCTAGCTCTTGATGGCCCATGGCGTGAGGTCAGCCGGACACTTGGACGCCCAGAGCTGGACAGGCAGACCGGGCTGTCTTTATAAGAAAGGTGGTGTGTGGACTTACTGGGCCACCCAGCCTTCACCTGCCGGGATCTGAGAGACCCTTGAGGGCTCCACACTGGGTCTCACTGGCTCCGAAACTCCTGACCTGTTTAGCGCTTACCGCACAGTAGGCGCTTGGTAGATGGTATGAATGAGTGAGACTGGGTATCTCTGATGTAGGTTAAATAACACTCACGTTTATTCTATTTAAAAGGGCTAGCCAGACATGGTGGCTCACGCTTGTAATCCTGGTACTTGGGAGGCTGAGACAGGTTCAAGGCCAACCTCAGCAACTTAGTAAGCCCTTGTTTCAAAAAAAATAATAAAAAGCAAACAGGGCTGGGGGTGCAGTTTGGAGGTAGAAAGTCCCTGGGTTCAACCCCCAGTATCTTAGGGCTCCAGCTGCTGCCTCCAGAGGAGGCCACATGTTCTCAACCATGTCAGACCTAGCACAAAGTCCCCGGGAAACTGGGCCAACAAGCTGTGTTTATAGAAGGCAGGTGTGGAAGCCCTGGGACCCTGGTTACTCATTACCTGTTATTAAATGCTGATATCGCCAACCCTCATAAATAGGCCAAAGGGTGGTAAGTCACCAAAAGGCCAAACCGAGACAAACAAGTGCCTTACTCATTAACTAGCCCCTGCTGTCCAGGCTGGCAGCTGCTCAGCGGGTTGGATGCAGACCCGCCCCTCTGTTGGGTGGCCAAGGACAGAGACCAGCCCTGCTCTCTGGGCCCAGCTCCCAGGAGTTCTGAACTAAGCAGCGGGGAGGCCTGGACTTTGGTACCAACTCCTGGAGCCTCCTGAAGGCCCTCCTGCGGGCTGCGATCAGGAGAGCTGTGTCTTGCGTCTTGCTCTTCTGACTCCATGAAGCTCGCTGTGGGGAAAGGGCCCACCTGGGATGTTCCTGGGGGCTTGGCCATCTTCCCTCTCTCTGCAGCCAGGGCCTCAGCTGTCACCTCGACTCTGGCCCTCAGCTGGAGCAGAGTGGAGGACACTGGCTGATGTTCTCGGGCATCTCCAAACAAGCCCCCAAAATCTTCTTGTTTTTTAGGTTTTCATCAATAATCTTTGCAGAGAAACAAAAACAGGGGAAGAAAAATGACCACTATGAAAGTAAACAAGAAACACTAGAGAAAAGTTCTGGAATCTTTCCAAGTCTCCACACTCACTGTCCGGGTTGACAGCCGTATGAGATTCCTGTCGCTGCTGTAACAAAACACCACTAACCTAGAGGTCAGAGTCTGAGGGCCTCGGTGGGCAGGAATCGAGGCAGGAGGCCTTCGTCCTGGAGGTTTAGGGAGACCCATGTCCCTGTGCTTCCCAGCTTCCAAGGCTGCCACGTTCCTGGCTCAGGACCCTCATCCTGCTGGGCTCTGCTCACCCCACCATGTCTCCTGCTCTGACTGTCTCTCTCGCTTTCCTCTTTTACAGGCCCTTATAGTGACATTGGGCTCACACCGGTGATCTCGGATACTCTTCCCTTAAGGATCTCAAGATCCTTAAGTCAGGCGTGGTGAAGCACACCTGTAATCCCAGTACTTGTGAGACTGAGACAGGAGGATTGCAGCTTTGAGGCCAACCTCAAAATTAGAAAAAAAAAAAGGGCTAGGGGTATAGCTTGGATGCAGAACATTCCTGGGTTCAATCTCCAGTACAAAAAGAAAAAAAAATCCTTATTTTAATTATATCTGCAAAACCTCTTTTGCTATGCAAGGTATCATATTCCCAGGTTCTGGAGAGATTGGGGCGTGGACATCTTTGGGGCCAATATTTCTCAGACCACATTTGGTTTGAGCTCTTTCTGTAATGATCAAGTGACAGATCCTTTGTCCTAATGGTTAACAAACCCCTCAGTGACCCAGAGGCATCTCAGTCTTGTCCTTCAGGGCCCCTCCCTTAGGGTGTTTCCTGCCACCAGGCAGGAGGCGCTGGTGTTGCCAGCTGCCTCTGGGTCCCTCAGCGGAAACCTGTGGACATTTCTCTGCCATTAGATCCTGATGGTGATTCGGCTTCTCTGAACCATGACTCCTCCCTTGGCTTGGGACCTTTGAAACCAGACCTGGCCATGTCAAGGTCCCGAGTGACCTTGGACAGACTACTGCCACCTTCTGACTCTCCATGCATCCCATCCCCTCTCCGAGGCTGTAGCGAGGATGGGTTGAAATGGTGGACAGGGCGGTGGCTGCTCCACTCAACAGTCTATGGGAGGAGTAACGCGTGTGGCCTCTGAGGCTCCACAGCGGCTGCCTCACCTGTTGGGACGCTTGCTGCTATGGTTCCAACGTGTCTCCCCAGGCTCATGTTCTGGAAACCTTAAGAGATGAGGGCTCCGCCTTTATGGATGGATTAATGCCATTACTGTAGGAATGGGCACTCCTCTCAGGAGCGATTCCTCATGAAAGGATGAGTTTGGCTCCTTTCTTTCCCTTCTCTCTTTTCCTCTCCCTTGTTCATGCTCTCCTGCTCTCTGCCCTCTCTCATAGGATGAAACAGCAGGAAGGCCCTCGCTGGAGGCAGCCCCTTGATCATGGACTCCCAGTCTCCAGAACTGTAAGAAATGAATGTTTTTTTTAATGAGTTATCCATTTTCAGGTATTCTGTTACAGCAGCACAAACAGACCAAGAGACTTGCCTTTGGAAACCTGAGCTGACATATCAGAGTGCAACTCTGCTGTGGCCAGGATACCGTGTGGAAGTCCTGACCACGAGGCCAGGCCATGATGGGCGTCCTGGTCCCCAGGTAGATGAGGTCCTATCTACAAGAGTTGCTGAGTGGCCAGGCATGGTGGCACATGCCCGAAATCCCAGTACTTGGGGAGGCTGAGACAGGAGGATCGCAGGTTCAAGACCAGCCTCAGCAATGTAGTGAGATTTTCAGCAACCTAGGGAGACCCTCTTTCAAAACAAAAAAAATAATAAAGGGCTGGGTATGTAGCTCAGGGGTAGAATGTCCCTAGGTACAATTCCTCCCCTCCCCCCCAAAAAAGCTACAGAATGGAGACCCTTTGATGGGTCCAGGTACCTGCTGCTGAGGTAGCCAGCCTTCCCAGCTGAGGCCCAGCATCTTGGAGCAGACAGGAGAACCTCCACCACGTCCTGTCCTAATTCCTGACGGCAGAGCTTGTGGACATAATAAAATCATTGTTGCAGGGCAGTAGATTTCAGAGTGTTTTGCTTTACAGTGTGAGAAATAATTAGAGCTTTTCTATCAAAGGCATAGCTTGATTGGGCTTCATGTTGTAAAACTGCCATTGTGTAACTTTACGTGTTCTCGTATTTTTGTAAAGATAGCATTTCCTGGAAATTGTGAATGCCAATCCCTCCCCCGGCATCCCCTTCAGCCAATGGCATGAAGATTGTGAGGCTGTGTTCCCACCAATAGGAGCACAGCACAGAAGCCCCCCGCTGAGAATAAAACGCCCAGCACATTTCCTCCATGTTGTTCTTGCACACCTGACTTTACTGGTGGCAGGATCCCTTTTTGCAAAAAGTAAAATTCGCTTTGCCGAGCTGCTTTCAAATACGCATCTTTTTTTTTTTAACAAAGCCATAAAAATGTACTCCTCACAACAGTAATATAGCAATGGAAACGGCCCTTCCCGACTCTCTCAGAGGCAAACCGGTGCCCCTGGCTTCCTTGAGTAGGGCTGTGTGGTCACTTCTTTTGCTGTGTTGGGCCCTGCCCTCTGGTCCCACATTCTGCCCACATGGCTTTTGATATTTTCCTAAACAAAACCTTCCCAGAGGTTTTCTGATGCCAGCAATTAAAATAGCAAAACACTTAATTGCTGCCAAGCTTCGGAGTCCTTGGCACTTACAGATGCTCAATTAACATTGGTTTTAAATTCCTATCCTTCTTCTTTGAACTCCTGGGGTATGGGAAGGTGAGTAGAGACTGGGGGAGGGAGTTGAGTCGAAATTCCAGAAATATACCTTCACTCATGTTGGACCCGGCATCTATATCACATAGGACCCAGCAATAGAAGAACTCCTACCAGGAAGTTTCCTTGAGGAAATGTAATACAGGGAATTAAGTACCATGGTACTGAAGACTTGAGAAGTCTTATATGTAGGGCTGCCAGATAAAACACAAGACACCAGTTAAAGTGGTATTCAAGATAAACAGTGGGCTTTTTTTTTCTGTTTAAGGTTTAAGTGTATGTTTCATGGAATAATTGGAGGCAATTATATTAAAACTCAATTTGTTGTTTATCTTAAGTGCAAATTTAACTGGGCTTCTTCTCTTTTCATTTGCTAATTCTGGTAACCCTACTGGGACTCCAGGCAGCCTTGAAGTTAGAACAGCAGGAGGCTTCCCTGCCTGAGTATAGGGGCTGAGGCTGCCTTTGAGGTGTGATCCTAGCTCAGGCTGCCTGGAAGAGGCTGGGACCTGGGAGAGGCTGTGGCACCTGCAGAGAGGCTGCCTGGAAGGGAATCCCAGAGCTCCTGGTTCCTTGCTGGCCTCAGGCTCCCTGGGGCCTCCTCTTGGCCCTTGGAAAGAGAGCCTGGGAAATGCCCTTTGCTGCATCAGGGCCTCTGGGACAAGGCAGGACAGGACAAGGGCAGTGTCCACACTAAGCATTTTACCATGTTTACCAAAAACATGATATTAGCTGCCTACAACCACTTCTAGAGCCCTCACCGCTTGTGACAGCATTTTAAGCAGTCTATGTTATCTGCTTCAATATTGTTATTTTTTTTTTAACATTTCACAGATGAGACATGAAGGATGAGAGAGAAAGAAGAAATTTACCCCCTAGTCCACACAAGAAGCATGCAGCAGGGTCGGGTCTTTGCTACCCCAGCAGGGGGCGCTTCGGCCTGGGGACAGCAGGAGGAAGGGCGGAAGTCATGGACTTTGGTCTAGAACCATGTCTGCGTGCTCCAGCTAACACTGTACTGACACACCAGCTCATTCTCACTCTCCCCACAGGCCTTGAACTCCTGAGTTCTTTCTTTCCAACGTTCCCACATCGTGCTTGGCAGCCAAGAAAACAGCAGAGGGTATTCAGAGCTTGGGCTCTGGAGACAGCATCCAGCTCTGTCGCTTGGTAGCTCTGTGACTTCAGGCAATTTACCGAGGCTCTCAGGGCCTCTTAGTCCTTGTTGATAAGATGGACGGATAATGAGGACGATGGTGATGGTGCCGATAATGTATCTCCATTAGTGGCAGGCCTGTATCTCCATGAGAGGCAGGTCCACCCCGCACAGTTGGGCTATCGCTCCAGGTGGCCCACATGAGGGGCCGGCAGCAGCCCACTCACAGAGGTGAAGGTTCACTGAATCCAGCCACAGCCAGAGCTGGCATGGTGCCCGGCCCACAGACGGTGCCCAAGAAACGTTGGCTCTTATTATACATGTTGCAGATTCAATTCAGTTCAGGGCAGTGTGCTAAGCCCCGAGGATACAAATGCACTGTGCCGTGGGGAAGTGAGAGGTGGCGGGACTGCTTCAGCACAGTGTACTGGTTCTAATTTGGGCACTGTCACCAGCCTCAGGGTGGACAGAAGGGACCAGCCCTGGCAGGTGGTAGGTAGATTGGCATTGCTATTAGGCCATGGAGGAGGAGAGGGTGGTCCTGCAGAGAATGCGGGGAAGGGCATCAGTGGTGGGGAACAGGGAGGTGAGTGTGTGGAGGGAGCAGGCACATGGCGAGATGTGGGGTGCAGTGAGGATGGGATGTGGAAGGGGGTGAGTGAGACAGAGACTGGAGAGGCTGCAAGAGGCACATGGCATGGGTCTAATAGCA
The DNA here is from genome assembly GCA_004027185.1 of Glis glis. Classification (NCBI taxonomy): domain Eukaryota; kingdom Metazoa; phylum Chordata; class Mammalia; order Rodentia; family Gliridae; genus Glis; species Glis glis. The sequence goes on along the minus strand of PVJS01000641.1, from coordinate 88,456 downwards.
ATAGTGGCTCATCTGCAGTGGCAGAGACCCCGTGCTGGTAGGATGAGCTGGTAGGATGTACTCTCCTGATGCCTGGCTTTGCCCCTGGTACCCACTCTACTCCCCTCCCCCTCCTGCTCCTCCTGAGCCTTCACATTGCTGCCGCTCTGTCCCCTACCCCCAAATAAGCACACAAACTTGCAGGACTCTGCATTCCAGAGCTCCAGCCCAGCCTGAGCCCTTCAAAACGGACCTGACTCTGGTCCTGCCCTCAGCCCTGGAAGGGCTGCAGAAAGCGTGCTGGGTGGTTTCTGTAAAGGAGCTCCTTCTCCTGGTTGGTTTTACAGCTGAGCAGAGACCTTCAGAGTCCTAGGAAGGACCACAGCACCATTTGCCTGCACCCCGCATCAGTCAGCTCCCTGATGTGGAGCTGGCGGCCCCTGTTCTGGCTCTGCAGGGGTCACAGAAAGCAAACATGATCCTCTGGGACACTGAAGCATACAGGAAAAGTCCTGTTTGAAATATTCCTCAATATTCCTGAGGACAACTGAATCTAGCTCAGAGGACTCCCCAGTTCAAGGTCAACCCCTCCCCCTGAGTGGACCTTCTGTGGGGGTTCGCTGTCCAAAACTCTCCCCAACCTGAGCCTTTGGCCCTGGGAAGGTTCCCTCCATCCCACTGAAGGATATGAGTGCTGGCTCTCTGGGAGTGTCAGAGCAGGAAAGGGCTTGGGGAATCTTGTCACTGGACCCCTTGTCTCAGAGGGAAGGGGCAGGGACTCCCTGTGGCTTTCCAGCGAGTTGGGAATAATACAGGGCCCAGAAGGTCACTTCTAGCTTCTCGTCCTTCACGTCCTGCGTCCATGCCTCTGTTTACCTGTCTCCCTATCCATGCATCTTGTAGAGAGTGCTGCCCCTTTCCACTCAGCCAGGCCTCGCTGAGCTGGATGCGCGTGCTGGGCCAGGCCCTGAGAATCCACAGAGCTCACCGCTCTGATTGGGAGCTCCCCGCGAAGGAGGTAGACATAAAGCAAAGGGACACTTCTGAGAAAAGGTTCGGGGACTCTGAGAGTCTGGAAAGGGACAGGCGGTGGTGCTAGTCCTTCAGCCCAGGCTGCAGAGGATAGAGGGAGATTTCACAGGGGACCAGAAGCCCCTTCCCAGCAGCCACTGCAGCTAGCTCTGCAGTCTGCAGGGCTGGAGGACAGGGTGCTGGCAATGGCGGAGGGCCCTGTTCACCCAGCTTGGACTCGATTTTGCAGGAGCCCTGGGAAGAATATAAGAGGGAGAGCCAAGCAGATTGGCCCTGTGCTCTCACCCTGGGCTGTGCCTACGTGCGGCAGGGCAGCGAGAGGCCTGCTCTGAACCCGCTAATAGCCCGGAGTGGCGGCAGGCTCTGCATTTTCCACCTTTATTCGGAAAGTTGAGCTGGTAAAGGGAAGCCACATTTATGTAACAGGAAGTCTGATTCCAGGACGTGCAATGCAATCGCAGCTCTATTTTCGGAAGAATTCTATGGGCTCTGATTTCCTTAGAAACTCAAGCGCAGCCTCCCCTCCGCAGAGCAGCGCACAATGGAGGGGTCAGCGTTCCCTCCCATTGTCCCTGGCTCGGGCTCTCCCTCCCTTCTATCCCAGAGGCCTGCTGCTGGGAATGTGTAACCTGTACCCCTTAATCAGGGCTTCGAGAAGAATCCCCACTCAGTGAATGCAGGCCTGGAATGCTGCCCCGGGGACTCAGCCTACAGTGGGCCTGTTCCCTGAGCAAGACTGTGAGGGGGTCTGGATCTCACCAACCCACGGCTACAAAGGCCCGGCCAGACTGCAAGTCTGTTAACTACTCTGAGAAGGATTCTCAGCCCTCTGCCCACCTCAGGGGCCTGTCCCTGTTTTATCAAATTGGAAAATATATTAAAATTATTTATTTTTCACTTAATTATTACTTTCTAGGGTTTTTTTAAATTGAGGTGAAATTCCTTTTTCAATTAAAAAAATCTATTGGTGCATTCTAATCGATCGTATGAGGTCAAATTCTGATAACCTACAATTAACCGTTTGAGAATGGACTACGTGGTGGCATTTACTACATGCATGATATGTAGTCACCACCTCCGTGTCATCCAAAATACTTTGATCAACTCAAAATAGACCCCTGAATCCATTAGGCAGTTATCGTCTGTCTCCCTCCCAACCTACCACCCTCCCCCAACCCCCAGCCCCTGGTGTTAGAAACAGATTTTAGGGGAGTAGTAAATAAATAATCATGAACTCAAAAGTAACTCGGCAAGGTACTTTACTTCTGCGCAGAAGGGTGCATGCACACCATAAAATCAGGCAAGCACACTGTGTGAGCAGTCCGCACTCTCTTTTATCCTCCTGACACGTAGCCCACTGTGTCATCCCTCATTGGCCGGGGTGAGACCTCACAATCTAATCTGGTTGGCAAGTTTCCCACTGGGCAAATTTTTTTTTTTACTTTAGAACAAAGGAGAAATAGGAAATGTATATTTCCAAAAGCGGAGCATACAGACATGTGTACCAAAAAGTTACAAAATGGATTCCTAAGCTACTGTTACAAAATGGATATTGGTCAGTGTTTATATGACCTCATAACTTTGATAGAAAAGATCATTTTTCTTTCTTACGGCAGCAGCCAATAATCTTCATTTTATCTCTATGGATTTACAAATTAGAGATATTTCATGTAAATAGAATCACGTAACAAGTGACTTTTCGGTGTCTAGCTTCTTTTCTGGAGGAATTGAAGCCAGGGGCATTCTACCTTCAAGCTATACCCCTCCCCTCCCAGCCCTTTTTAGTTTTTATTTTAAACAGAGTCTCACCAGTTTGCTGAGGCTCTCACTAAGTTGCTGAGGCTGGCTTTCAACCTGCAATCCTCTTGTCTCAGCCTCCCAAGTATTAGGATTACAGGTATGTGCACCACCGCAGCTGGCTTCTAATTTCCTTCATTCAATATGATGTGTTTGGGGCCCATTCGCCTTGCAGCACCTGTCAGCACTTTGTTTCTTTTGATGACTGAATAATATTCCATAGCATGAGCATACCAGTCATTTTGTTTACCCATTCTTTTGTTGATGGACATTGGTGTTATCTCCCCATAGTGGCTACTGGGGACAGTGTGTCTGTGGACAGGTACGTGTGCTTGCGTAGCTGTTTCCAGTGTTTTGTGGAATATGCCTTGGGGGAGAGCTGCTGCATTGTATGGGCCACTATGTTTATTTTTTTTGAGGTTCTGCTCTTTCCACACCCGTGCCAGCACTTGTTATTTTATTTTTTTAATCATTTTGATTACACCCAACCTAGTGAGTTTGAAGTCCTATCTCAGAGTGGTTTTATTTGCCCACACTGACCGACCTTGAACTCATGATTCTCCTGCCTTAGACTCCTGAGTAGCTGGGGTTACATGGGTGTGCCACCACACCCGGCCCATGTGATGCTCTGATGCATGCATATGCTGTATAATGTTCAGATCAGGGTAAACATGTCTATGTCCTCAAACATTTATTATTTCTCTGTGGCGAAAACATTCAAAATACTTTCTTTTAGCTTCTGTGAAATATACAGTATGTTGTCATTATCTATAGTTACCCTCTTGTGCCATAGAACACCAGAATCCTCATTGATAGCCAAGATTAGCAAGCCTCAGGAAGGCTACCCGATGAGTGGGGGTCTGAGGCACTTGTCACCCTTAGCAAACGGACTGAGGATGACAGATCTGTCCCTCTGGAATATGAGCTGCAAGCTGGCAGAATTTTCATCTGTTTTGTTCATTGCGGTATCTCCAATCCTGAAATAGTGCCTGGCACCCAGTAGGCACTCAGTAAATGTTTGTGGAATGAATAAAATGCTCTGGAAAGAAGTCCATTTCCATCTTTTCCAAAATTTATTTTTGCATTTGGCAAATACATACTGTATATATTTACCATGTATGACATATTGTTTTGAAATATGTATACATTGCGAAATAGCTAAACAGAGTAATTCTCATATGCGTTACCCCACATGCTTAGCATTGGTTTGTGGTGAGAACATTTAAACCTACCCTCAGCAATTTCCAGAAAGACAGCGCATTGTTATTAGCATAGTCGCCATGCTGCACAATAGATCTCTTGAACTTATTTCAAAATAATCTTTTTTTTTTTTTTTGGCGGTACCGGGGATTGAACCCAGGGGCATTCTGCCTCTGAGCTACAACCCCAGTCCTATTTTTTATTCTTTATTTTGAAACAGGGTCTCACTAAGTAGCTGAGGCTTGCGGAGAACCTGTGATCCTCCTCTCTCAGCCTCCCAAATACTGGGATTACAAGCGTGCGCCACCACGCTCGGCAAAATCTTTTTCAACTGAAATTTTGTATCCAATGACCAACATCTCCCCAACTCCACCCTCCAGCCTCTGGTAACCACCTTTCTACTCTCCGCTTCTATGATTTCAAATTGTTTAGACTCTACATATAAGTAAAATCATTCTCTATTTGTCTTTCTGTGCCTGACTTCTTTCACTTAACATAATCTCCTCCAGGTTCACCCATGTTGTTACAAATGACAGGATTTCCTTTACTTTGAGTAGAATTCCTTTGTGCATAGGTACTCATACCCACCCTCCCTCCCTTTCTTCCTTCCTCCCTCCCTCCCTTCCTCCCCCACCCCTTTCTCCTCTCTCTGTCATACTGGGGACTGAAACCCAGGGGCATTTCACCTCCATCTACACCAGCAGCTCTTTTTATTTTTTTACCTTGAAACAAGACCTCACTAAGTTGCTGAGGGCCTTGCTAAATTGCTGACACTGGCCTCGAACCTGCTACCCTCCTGTCTCAGTCTCCCAAATACTGGGATTACAAGCATATGCAACCATGCCTGCCTTGTACCGTTTTCTTTATCCCCCATCCCGATGGACGCTCAGGTCGATCCCATGCCTTGGCTGTTGTGAACAGTGCTGCAGTGAACATGGGAGTACAGACGTCACTTCAACACACTCATTTCATTTCTTTTGGCTCTATACCCAGAAGTTGAATAGCTGGATCGTATGGCAGCTCTATTTTTAGTTTTCTGAGGAAGCTGCATGCTGTTTTCCATAATGGCTGTACACATTTACATTCCCTGGCAGTGGACATGGGTTGGTCCTTATCTCCATGGACGTGGGCACCAGTGAAGGTCTGCGCGTGTGTGCAGCACGATCGTCATGAGCTTCGTGTGGTCCCGGGGCTCTTTTCCCTGTAACAGCATGTGTCTGTATCCTGGAGTAGAGTCCTTTCTCATGCTTGACTTTCTGCTTGGCCATCTCTTCTGGTTATTTATTCAAATGTAAGCAACCCACCTCAAAACTTAGGGGCTCAAAATAATAATACTAACTTATTGCAGCTAAAAAATCTGCAATTGTGGTAAGTCTTGAGGGGGGACAGCTCATCTTCTGCATGACAAAAGTGGGGGAAGTTCAAATAAGGGGGTGAAAATGCTCTATCCAGCTGGCCAGATTCCCTCGTGGTTTTGTTTGCCCAGTGTAGCTAGAGCTGGCCACCAGGCCTTGAGTGGAAGTGGTGGGTGTCGACTCCAAGCAGACGGTTAAGAGCTAGTGAGCCCTTGCCCCATCCTCTCCCCTTTGCACAGTGACCTTGAGAGCCACGTGCTGAAGATGAAGGTGAATATCACCAGGTGAAAACTGCGGGGCAGCCTGGGTCACCACATGAGAGGAGAATTGCCATGTTCCCTCAGATGGGCTCTAAATCATTGGGATGGGGGTATTTGTTATTGTAGTACTAGCCTGTCCCATACTGACCAATACAGAATCAGACCTGGTCTTTAATCCTGGCTGATCACTTGTGAACTGTGGCCACAGGCACATGACAGGAAGTCTCTGTGCTGCAGGTCCTTCATGAAGTCAACAATACTATCTGATTCGTGGGGTTCTTGGGAGAATTGAATGAGGAAACACGTGTGCTTGTCACACAGGAAAGACCCGGAAAACAGTGCCTGCATCTTTGCTTAATATCTGCAATGTCATTTAATACCTATTTTACACAGATTAAGAAACTAAGTTTCAATGAGGCCAGGTTTCACACTGTTGAGAAATCAGAGTCAGGAAGAAGGGCTGGACGTGGGAAGCCAGGAGAAGATCCCTGTCCGGAGGTCTGGGCTGGCCTGGGGTCAGCGTGCTGCAGACCAGAGGACCCATGGGATGCTTGTCAGCCTATAACGCGCGTCAGCCTTTGAGTTGGCCTTTTCCAACCGGGCCCAGGTCTTCTCTCTTGGCCTGTTTACCTAGTTGCACAACAGAAATAGCACCCTTATCTGGAAGGTAACGGGCTTGTTACTATCTAAGGCAAAGTCCTTTCCAGCTCTAATCTTATGCATGCCGTTGTGTCCTTTTTCCTGTGGCTTTCAAAAAAAGACTTCTGCTCCCAGGCACACTGTTCCCAGAAAGGTGTGTGAAGGTGGGCCCCGTGCGCCCTCTGGTGGCCACCATCATCAGGCGCTCTGGCCAAGGTCAGAGGAACCTGGCGGCCCCAGAGGCTCCAACTCTACCAGGGAGCACCAGCCCAGGCCAGCTCTACCAGGGAGCACCAGCCGGGGCCGGCTCATCTCCAAGGTGCTTCTGGTTGGAGCACAGAAGAGTCCCATGTCCCCATGCCCTTCGGGGAGCAAAGTACTTGTAATTGTACCCAGGACTCAGGAACCCAACCCTCAATTTTTTTTGGGCTAAAATGGCATTTTATTTATTTTAATTTTCATATTTCAATTTTTTCTCAGTACATAATTATGCAGAATAGTCGGTTCCCTTATGGCATATCCATACATGCGCCTAACATAATCGTATTGCCCTAATTCCCTACTACCTTCCCTCCTCCCTTCCCTGGCCTCCTTCCTTTTCCCTACAGGTCTCCCTTCTATTTTCATGAGACCCCCACTTCCTTTTCTTTCATTTTTTTTTCTCTCTAGCTTCCACATATGAAAGAAAGCATATGACCCTTGACTTTCTGTGCCTGGCTGATCTCACTTAGCAGGACACTCTCCAGTTCCATCCATTTTCCTGCAAAGGATGCACTCTTTTTCTTCTTCATGGCTGAGTAAAACTCTATTGTGTCACAGACCACACTTCTTCCAGCTCTCAGTGTGAAGTTCTGGCTGCTCCCCTAACTCACCCTAGAGCACAGCCATACCGTACCTCTGATGACCTTGGTCCCTTAGTAAGGGACAGACCTCTGAGTGTACAGTTGTCCCTCTGTATCGGTAGGGGATTAGTTCCAGGACTCCCTGAGGGCATCAAAATCCTCGATGCTCAAGTCCCTCATATATTTGCACAGAACCTATTCACATCTCCTGTGTACTATAATTTTTCTCTAGATTCCCTATAATAATATCAAATACAATGAGAATGCTATATAGTTGTTAAGCTACATTGCTTAGGGAATAATGGCAAGAGATATTCTGTATGTGTTTATTCTGTATGTGTTCAGTAAGACACAACTTCCTGAAAATACCTTTGATCTACCATTGGTTGGATACAAAATTACCTGTGGATACAGAAGGTCACCTGGATCGAACTTCTTCTTTTGCAAGAGAATCACTAGTGAATTGTGCTATGAATAAGTCAATTGCCAAAGGTGTCTTTTTTTTTTTTTTTGCGGTACTGGAGATTGAACCCAGGGGCGTTCTACCTCTGAGCTACACCCCCGGCTCTATTTTTTATCCTTTATTTTGAAACTGGGTCTCACGAAGTTGCGGAGGGCCTCACTAAGTAGCTGAAGCTGGCTTCGAACCCGGATCCTCCGGTCTCAGCCTCCCAAGTACTGGGATTACAAGCATGCGCCACCAAGCCCAGCTGCCAAAGGTGTTCTGAGGAGCGCTGGGGAGGCCCTGGGCTGGGTGGCAGAAGACACGGACACCCATGTCTGCCAGGCCACACATGGGCAGGCAGGACGCCTGTGTCCCAGAGGAGCTCCCTCACTCGGGACAGAGTGGCATCTAGGACTTATCCCTTGACATCATGAAAAATAGCAATAAAAAGGATGGAAAAGAGGAAAAGGAGGGGTGTGTGCAGAAAATTGGAGTGGCCAAATCTGGAGAAGGGGCAGATGAGTTCACCCACTCTCTTCGGTTGCTGTGTACATTTAAAATCTTTATCAGTGTAAAGGAAATCAGAAAGCGCCTTCTCAGATACTCCCTTCTAGCCCATTAGCTCTAGACTGAGTGATCGAGCATATGTTTGGAGCAGCCTGAGGGGGGTTCCTAAGACTTTCCCAGTCTCCCCAGGACAATCCCAGGAGGGTCTGTTTGTGGGGTGTGCAGAAAGCAGCAGGGCGGGCGTTGGCTTTGGCCGCTGTATGCAGGAGGTATCTGGAGAGTCCTTAGTGTCTTCATAACACCAAGGCTTTCCTGGACAACATCTTTCCCTTCCAGGGACTCCAGTCAGAGGCCAGGGGTTGATGTGGGGGCACAGGGCAGCGCGTGCCTAGCCACCTGCTGAGCTGTCCCTGTGGGAACCGCTCTGTGCTGCCACCTTGTGACCGGTTGTCTGAATTGCAGCTGCAATGTCAGTCCCACTGAAGACCAGGGAGGAAGTCTGGACTTCGATGAAGTTGGGGGCAGAGGGCGGATGTTAATGATAGACGAAAGCAAGGCCCTGGTGGGGCGAGGACATGGAAGTGATGGAGGAAAGGACGAAAGGGAATTCTAGAGTTGAGGAAACCACTGGGAGGAGATGTAGGGGCAAGCTGAAGCCCTCAGTAGGGCAGGGTATGCTGTAAGGGATGGCAGGGGTTCAATGGGGGGGGGTGGAGCCTCACTATCCATTTCAGGGTCTCCCACTCCTGTGTTCCATTTAGTAATAGCTAACACTGGTCGGAGGCTTCTGCATGCCAAGCTCTTTCCTTAAGCCCTCTGCATGTGCTAACTCATTTAGTCCTTAATGTGTGTTTATACATAGATACTACATCGTCCCCAATTTAAGGTCTGGCACAGAAAGGTTAAGCGATTTGCTCAAACTCACACAGCTAATAAGTAGGACCAGGCCGCCAGGCTCCAGGGCTTGTGTGAATCTGCACCATCTGGTGTCTGCCTTCATAGGCCCATGTCAAGTGAACTCAGGAGGCACCTTGCTGACGAGTGCTGAGTACTGGGGGGTACTGAATGGACAGAAAGCCTGGATGTAGAGGGAAGGCCGGCTCTGAACCCTGCCTCTGCCCCCAGTTGCCCTGGTAGGGCTGTTGAGATAATTCACCACCATGCCCGGGGAGGTGTTGCCAACTGTAAAGTACCATGTGAATTGGGGAGTATTACTAACGTTGACCTCGATTTTACATTGCATATGCCTAACACGGGGTTTTGGGTTCTATTTTTAGAAACAAACCCAAATGAATGCCAGGCATGGTGGCACATGCTTGTAATCCCAGTACTTGGGAGGCTGAGACAGGAGGATCGCAGGTTTGAGGCCAGCCTCAGCTACTTAGTGAGGCCCTCCGCAACTTAATGAGAGCCTGTTTCAAAATAAAGAATAAAGAATAGGGCTGGGGGTGTAGCTCAGAGGTAGAATGCCCCTGGGTTCCATCCCCAGTACCACACCAAAAAAAAAAAAAAAAAAAAACAACTGAGAGATGTGTGCCAACTTTGGACCTGACTCACGTGCCTGTCTTCATGGGTGACAGAAAGACACTACCTCAGCCCTCATTAGGCCTGCTGGCCCACGTCTCCTTGCACCCCTGCGACTCTTTTGCTTTTGATTTCGCACCCCTCCTGTGGCTGGTACTGTCACACCCGCTGACGGACAAGAGAGCTGAGGCCGGGCTCCTCACAGTCCTGCGGCCAAGGCCAGCACCAGTGCTCACCCCATCTCCTGAACCTCTTTGTGGACATCAGGGGCAGACACTAACCCAGGAGGCCGGGGTCAAGCGTCCAGCCATCTTAGGACTGAAAAAACTTGCTGAATGGAAAGATCTAGGGCACTGCCAACCCAGGGCCCTGGTATAAAAACACCAAACACCCTCAAACGATAAAATAGCTCTTTTTATTCACTTTGATTTGGATCATTGGAAATACTCAACAATAAATAAAACAGAGCAGGGGCAGAGGGAAGCGGACTCACCAACCAACGTCATTCAAAATGCATCCAGATCAATCAACGCGCAGCGGCGAAATGAACACGGGACAGGCGAGGTGGGGGGGTGAGGAGAGCGCGTTTAAATCAACAACTGAACAGAGGAGAGAGCAGGGCGGAAAAAGTGCTCTGGAAACTTTGGCTTTGCAGGGGCTGCAGGGAAGGGCCAGCGATTGTGGAGGAGGGAGGGAAAGCCCGCACGGCCACCCTAGCAGGCAGGGGCTCCTGCTGTGGGTTCAGGGTACAGCTGCTCTCCTGGCTCTGAACCCGCGGCGGGTGGGCAGCTGAGGGCAGCTTGGTACTGTAGCAGAAGCTGAGCAGAGGGACAGGCTCCCGCTGGGCTGGAGGTGGCTGGCTGCTGCTGGGCGAGCCAGCGCTGTTTGTTAGGAAAATACCTGGCAGTGCCCTTTGTGGACGTCTTGGGCCGCTGTTCTGCCCTCTCTGCCTCCTTCTCCCGCCCTCTTTCCTTTGCACAGGTGTCAGGCAGCACCCAGGCGTGCAGAACCAGAAATGGTCAAGGCCTACAGGGACAGTTGATTCTATCTCAGAATTGGCCAGCCCAGGCCACAGGGGGACAAGCAACCCAGTGGCACGTGACCATGTCTGTGGCAAACCAGGAGTCCCTGATGGACACAATGACATTCCCAAGCTCTACAGAAGGATGAAGACAGTCACTGGCTCCAGAAGGCACACGGTTGTCATCCGGCCCTCTTTGGCTGGACAATGACCACTCAGAGCCGGGCTTCCCTGGGGAGAGCGTTTTCCACCACAACCAGGCAAGGGAAAGTGAGCTTTGGTTTCTACTCCACTCTCCTGCTGGCCCTAAGGGGACAGGTAAAGCAAGCCTCAGTGTTCTCTGTGGTTCTAGTCCACCCTTGACCCAGAGGCCTGATTCACGTGGAGGTAGGATTGGCCTCTGGTGGCCCCTTCTGGCCACAGCGGAGACTGGGACCCCACCCGGGCTGCTCAATCTGCCCTTCCCTAATGGGGTCGGCAGGGCTCCACTGCCCTCGCCGTCTTTTTCTTTCTCATGTAGCTTCCCTGTCTCATGTTTGATCCTGTCTTCTCCCACTAAGCCCAGCCCCTAGGGTTTGCTGGTGCCTTACAAAGTCAGTTTCAAAAGGTGTCCACTGAAGAAATGTCTTCTCTGTCCTGTATCCCTCCAGGGAGCCATAGTCTGCAAGCCTGCCCTACTTCCTCCTAACAGTAGACAAGGACAGAAGAGTCACATAGTGCCAGCTCTAGGAAATCGGCCCGTGGCCTCCCTGGGGAACCCTGTAGGCAGGGAGGGTGAGATCTCTGGGCCCCTGCCTCAGTACATACAGGTTTAACTGTACACAGCAGGCAGGGTCCCAGGGCTGGTTTCCAGGCCCCTGAGGGAGCACCCAGCCATTGTCCCAACTCTGCATGTGGTTGAAAATGGAGAGCCACCTGGCATAGACGCCTCTGGTTCTCTTGCTGCCAGCATGCCTGACCCCTTTGGAAACACCCGATTCTCAGCTACTTTCACCCCAGGGGGAGGCTCCAATTGGCTTAAGCTACTTGGTGCATTTAATTCTGGCCACAGCAACTAGCTTTTATTCAGTTAATACCCATCGCTAAGCCAATGAGACACCAAGAGATGTCAGCTGGGCTACAGGAAGAGAAGTGTTCTCCTTCCACTGGAGGCAGGGAAGGCGGCAGTGAGCTTGCCCGGGGCCCCCTGGGCAGCCTGAGGATGGGGCTGAGCGCTCAGAGGCAGGGCCCAGGGCCAGACACCCAAGTTTGCCGTGGTTTTCTGGGAGGCTGGATGGAGTCTTGCTGAGAAAGCCCCCCCTTCCTGGGCATTTTAAACATGGAGCCAATGACATCCTATTTGGGCTCAAACTCGTCAACCTGTGCTATCTGTCCCAACTGGGCCATGTTCGCAAGTCACATCCCTTCTCTGGGCCTTGCTTTTCTCATCTGTAAAATGTAGAGCTGGATTCATGGGCTGGGAGATAGCTCACAGCTTGAGCATCCTCATGGGAGGGAGGAGGAAACAGATGGAGACCAGACAAGTGACCCAGGCAGCATCCAGCTCAGACACGGGCCTGGCTTCACCTCTGGGACCTGTTCTTATGCAAGGGAGTAGACGGCAGAACCTGGACCTGTCACCCTGAAGCACACAGCTTTAGCAGGGAGGGCTTGGGAGTCAGCGCTGCATCTGGACCCGTGTCCACTTATCCCAAGCTCGCCCCCGGGACTGACCATCAACCGGCACACATCTGCTGAGCTCGTCACGGCAAGCCTGGCCATGCCATCGAGCCTTCCAGGGTGCACGCTCAGAACGGTGGCCTCATGATCTGATAGCACTGCCAGTCAAGAGAGTCTTATATCTGGGAAGATTTTAAAGCTAAAACAGGTTATAAATAAGAAAGAGAACACCTTTTGGATTCTGAATCTTTGAGAATCTAGTACAGAACACCTTCTGGATTCTGAGTCTTGAGGATCTAGTAAAAGCTATGGAACCTTTCCCCACCAAAACGCTCATCAGACTGGGGAAACTACCAAAGTCGACATGCAATGCCCAGGGACTCCTGAATGGCCTAAAGCCACATGTGGACCCTGACTGAGGCCCCTGAGGCCCCGTAATTCCTCCCTCCCAGACTGCAGAGGGGACTCTGAGCACAGCTAGCCATGGGCGTCTACACAGCATCCTTCATGTCCCACCGGGAAATGTCCCACCTCCCGGGGCAGCCGCGGCCTTCAGGCAATGTGTGCAACAGGAAAAGTGGTTTTTCTGATAGAGCATCAGTAACTGGGGCCGACAGTCACTGTCCCCTAGCCACTGTCCCCTGTGCCTGCAGTTCCATCCCCTGGCCCTAGGGAAGACTGACCGAGTTGGGAGACTCTGAGCCTGAGGATGAGTCAAGGACCCAAGGAGGAAGGTAGGCCATGCTGGACAGAGAGTCAGCTCAGAACATTCCAGAAACCAACCCACCTGACACCAGGGGGCCTGGCTCACCAGCAAGCTCCGGCCCAGATACCTAACAGCAAGTCCAAGGATTCCTCCGAGTCTCCCTCTAAGCTCCTTACCCTGAGCTGCCAGGTGAAGCAACAGAAGCTCAATTAGACCAGCAACAGAGCGAGAGCACACAGTGTCAGTTGAATTAAAAATAAAAATCAATAAATAATCAGGAGGGCCGAAGAGGAAAGAGGAGACGAGGTACGTGCCAGCCGCCGTTCCTTGGATGCCCCCACCACGACCCCCAGGACACCAAGAAGGTGGCCAATGAGGACGGGCCCAGAGCTTGGGTCCCGGGGGAAAATGCTGGCTGTGGGAGTCCCCCCCATGTGGCCTTGCAAGGGCACGGGCACCAAACCCAACAGTCCATGACAATACCAGAGAATGTTCCAGGGCTGATGCACCCTGGGGGTGCTGAGTATCATCCGAGCATTCTTCCAATTTTGGCGCTTGCTCAGAAACTAGAACACGTGCTCCCCGCCACGGAGCATGGGGGCGCTGGGGGTCCCCTTCCTTGAGTTGGGGCTTTTGCTTCATTTTAACCAATGCATGCATTTTCCCCCAAAACACGAAGGCACATAGAAGTAGTCGAGTTTGCTCTCAGCCATGGTGAAAGCCACGAGCACTCAGAGAAGCGTGTGTGGGCGGGGGCATGGACTCCTGTGGAAACACGTGGCCAGGGGTCTGTGAGGACCTCTGTGGACACAGGCCTGTCCTGGCCATCGTCAGTGAGCCCGGGAAGGGGACGGCAGGGTTCCACGTCAAGCGAGAGACCAGGCTTCGTGCAAAGAGGCAGCATGTCGCCCCGGGGCCTGGTGTGGTGCTGGCTTGGAGGTAGTCATCATTCACAGATATCCCAGCGAGCATCAGAGTAGACAGGATGGGCAGCCCCTGCCCATCAGCCCTGGGAAATCATCCATCTTTTAGAATATGGGAGTCTTCCATATTGGTCGCCACCACCCCAAAAGCCAAGATAATTTTCATGTTTGGAGACTGGGCCTTTCCCAGCATCTCCCCAGCTTCCCCCGGCTGTGAGACAGCGGTGGGAGAAAATTCTCCCCTGAGACAGGTTCTGAGCCTTGCTCTGCGACCCTGGCAGAGTTGGGAGACTACTGAGTAGAGGCTGCCCAAAGTGGGGGGCTGGAGGCTGCGAGCGGCCCTTGGGCGCACCCCAAGGCTGGCCCTGGAAGCTCCCGGCAGGGCAGGGCTCCGGTGAGATGCTGGGGCTAGAAATGGAGAGGCGCCATGTGGGTGCATCGGTCCTCAACCCCTTGCTGCGTCATCTCCCCTTGAAGATGCGGATTTTGTTGATGGCCGCCAGGGTGGCAGTCACGTTGGACTCGAAGTCTCCATCATGCACCCCCGTCTTGCGGAAGGCCCCCGCCGACGGGTTGTTCTCCCAGTAGTGGTGCCAGTTCCCTTTGCTGTCTGCCCCAAAGCCGTACAAGTCCACCTGTGGGGGCAAAGCGAAGGTGAGAACCAGAACCCAGGACCACGGGTGGGGCCTCTAGGAAGGGAGCCTGCGGGCATCCCTGAACCCCATGCACATCCAAGGATTCAGAGGAACCCTCCAGGACTTCCAGGAGCTCCGTAAAGCCTAACAAGACAAGCAAGGCTCAGGGTCAAGGCCAGGGTGTGGCTGAGGGGCTGGGATTTAGCACCATGGATAATTCCAAGGAGCAACTGAGATTGAAAGTCATGGTCTTAGACAACCGTGACCTACGGGCGCCTGTATTTTGAAGCTAAATCTGAACTTTTGCCATCCACTGTCCTGGTCCTGCCTTGGATGATGCTCAGAATGCCCTAGAACTCACCCTCCTGGGAACTTTCTCAGAGAGTGCCATCACTCCTTAAAATGCCCACTGAGTGGCACCACAAGTCCAGGTAGAGCAGGAACCTGAGCTCCCGGAGGACCCCTCCTGAGCGCCCACCTCCCATCCGCCTCTCTGGGCATGAGGGTGGCTGGCCCTTGCCCCCTGGTGGCCTGGTGGGCACGCGGGAGGTGGTGTACCTCATGGCAGATGTGCAGCGAGAAGATGAGGGAGAGGATGCCGGTGGACGGGTACCGCCCGTGGCCCTGCAGCCAGTTGTCGAAGACGTACTTGATGAAGGCCGGGTGGTAGATGAGGATCTGTGGGAGGCAGGATGGGCCTGAGTGAGCCCTGGGTGGCAAAGGACGTGGAGGGCTGCTGGGTGCCACACGATGGGTGGCCTTGGGGACCCAGCCATGAAGAGGCCTGACAAACACTGCTCTGGGCTTGTGTCCAGTGGGAAAGATGGACCCCTGAGGCGGGCTGCGGGAGGGTGAGAAGGGCCGTGGGGAGGGATAAAGCAGAGAAGGGCCACAAAGTGCTGGGTGACAGGCTTGCGGGGAGGACGGCATTTAAATAAAACTGCAAGGAGGCCAGGGAGTGAGGCCCGAGGCTTCTCGGCAGAAGGGGCTCCAGGGAAGGCAGGAGGTAGGATCGGGATACTGTCGCAGTGTGGACACACACCCAGAGCCACCTCCGACCCTTGAGCTGGCCCTGCAGGCGTGCTTTTCTCTCCTCGTGTTACAGATGAGGAGACTGAGGCTCAGGGAGGCTGAGTAACCTGCTCCGTGTCCCACAGCCAACCATGGCTGAGCTGGGGCGGATCCCTGTGCCAGGCCTGGCCTTGGCCCACACCCCACGGCTGCCTAGAGGACAATGAAGAAGACTTCTCCGGCAGGAGAGGGTGTGCGTGTCCAGGAAGCCAAACCCAGCCCTAGCAATGACAGGAAGGGTGGATGTGTAGCCTCTGGGGAACCGTTCATCGCTCAGTCCAGCTTCAGGGGACTGTGGTCTCCGGAGGGCTCTCCCCTCCACCAGCCCACCCCACAGAGACACCAAGGCACCCCTGTGGCTTCTTCCTGGGGCAGTACTATTCAAGGCACAGGGCGGGGTACCAAAAGCACAAGGACATTTGGTTCCACTCCTACCATGAACTAGCTGTGTGTCCCTGGGCAAGTTACTAACTTCTCTGAATCTATTTAAATATGACAGTGTGTGCAAGGGCCAGTGTGGTGGGCACTTCACTTTCTTCCTCCTTCTGCCCTTTGCCCACGCCTTAGCTGATCCTATACCAGGACCCCACTGGGAAAGATGGAGTCCTGGGGAGATGGAGGTGAGGTTGGCCTTGAGACACTGGTGGACAGGAGCTATTCCCATGGTGCAGCCTACATCGGCACCCCAGGGGCCCGTGAAAACCCACACTGCTGGGCAGCACCCCAGGTTCTGGGGCTGTAGGTCTGGGGTGTGCCTGTAGATTGGCATCTGTGACTGGTTTGGGGACCTCACTTAAGATATCCCAGTGCTTCACATCTCCTCATCAGGGAAGCCAAACTGGGGGCCCTGCCTGCAGCAATCTGGGGCCTGGGGGCTCTCCGCAGCCCTAGATATCACCAGTGCAGAACCTTAGAAAGGAAACTCATATAGCCTGGGGTGTAGCTCGAGTGCTTGGCTAGCATATGCAAGACCCTGGGTTTAATTCCCACTACTGCAAAAAAAAAAAAAAAAAAAGAAAGACAAAAAGAATTTAGCCCAGCATGGTAGGGCATGCCTCTAATCCCAGTTCTTCTGAGGCTGAGACAGGAGGGTTGCAGCTTCAAGGCTAGCTTCAAAAACTTAGTGAGTGCCTTAGCAACTTAGCAAGACCATGTTTCAATGGGGGTATAGCTTAGAGGTAGAATGTTTCTGGGTTCAATCCCTAGTAAAGGAAGGAAGGAAGGAAAGGAGGGAGGGAGAGAGGGAGGGAGGGAGGAAGGAGGGAAAAGAAGCCCAGGGTGGGAGAAGGGCTGAGCCTCCACTCACCTTATCCTGCTTTACTTTGATCTTCGACGGGACAGGCACGTAGGTGCTGCAGTTGGGGAAAGAGAAGGTGGTTAGCGTGGGGAGGGGCCGCCGGACCACCAGCACCCTTTGGAGAGCCCTCTCCTGCCCCCACTCATTCTCAGGACACCACCTGCTGCCCCAGCCCAGCCCCTCGGGCAGGCAGCAGCCTCACTGTGGACACCAGAGGGCGATCTTGGCTAACTCCAGGACCTCCTGTGGGTTGATGTGCCAGGTTTCCCAGAAAGGTTAGGATGAGGACCCCTTCAAGCGTGGCCTAAGGAAGCACAGTGAGGACCCGCGACGCCTGGACCTAACTGGTCCAGAGCACCCATGCTCAGCAGCTGGGGAGCTGGCTGGTGAGGAGGCACAGGCTGAGGCCGGCTGGGGTCACCCTGTGCTCATCCCTTGTGCACAACGGCCCTTCAGAGGCTGGATCTAGCTCTGCTGTGGTGTGGTTCAGGCTCCTGAGCTCCCCATGGAGCCCTGTGCCCTGGGCTCTTCCCTCATTCCCTGTACGCTGAAGGCACAGCCCCACGCACACTTCCCAACACCGCAGTCCCTGGCACCGGCTCTGCTCCTGGGAGACTTGGCCAAGACCAGGAGCATGTGGAAATCTGAGAATGGAAGCCATTCCTTTTCAGGAAGAGCTGGGGCCTTAGGAATTAGACCCAGATGGCTACACAGGCGCTGGGTCAAGCTCAACCCTGGGCAGGTAGCTGGGCCTCACTTTCCAACCTGGGAGAGAAGGACCAGTGGCCAGCATGGGACCTGGTGAGCCGCAGCGACCCCCGTCCCCTCCCCCACCAACTGTGCTCAGCGCTCTGGCCTGGGGGACACGGGGGCCAAAAGTGCACTGCAGGCCCTGACCCCCCAGCCCAAGCCAGGCCCACTTTACAGTTTAAAAGGCAAAGGTTTGTTCTTATCAGGGAGCACTTTACAGCTACAGAGGGGGCAGAACTAACACGTCTGGGTTCCCCCAAGAGTTTCCAGGGCCTGTGGGAGGCACACCCCGAGGTCTGTTCAGGAGTCCTTGGCAGGAGGATGCAGAGTTTGTGGTTTTGTAGACGAGGTGGGAGAGGAGAGCCCCTCAGGAGTTGGACTAGCTAGGAGGAGAGGCTGCCCACAGGGACAACCCGGCATGAGCCAGCGCCCGGTGCGGGACAGGAGGACCAGAGGCAGGTCCTGGAGGGGACTCACTGGGAGATGGTGCCCGTGGTGGTGGCGCTGATCACCCACTGCAGGTCGGTGATCTTGAAGGGGACCAGGACCATGCTGACGTTCTCCCCCAGCTCCCGGAAGCTCTCGGGATACACAAGGTGGTGGGTGGTTTTGCTCCCAACGTCGGCCTCAAACCCCGCTGTGGGCGCCTTGTTCATCCTGGGAGAAGAAAGGAGAGAAAGAAGAGTCACATGGCCGGGGTGCCACATGGCTGGATGCCGCGTGCTCTGGGTGTCGTATGGCCCCAGTGCTGGAGAGCTTTAGCTGCTGTGACCTCAGGTGAGCCACCTTCTTCCCTAGACTCAATTTCTCCTGCGTATAATAGGGACAGTTAAAACCCAGGACAAAGGCTTTCAGGTTTTTCTTTCATGAACCCAAGTCAGCCGACCCGTCCCCATAGTTGACCCCTGTCCTATGTACCCAGCCCAGTAGGTATTTCCGGTCTGTTCTTGTGGTCTGGGAAGCCCAAGGTCAGACAGGCTGTCCCCGGCCACAGAGCTCCCAAGTGGTGGCTGTGAACTCAGGTCTCTTTGACCCCAAATCTGACTCTGCCCGCACCAGGGACATGCACTCTGGACACCAGGTGCACAGAGAAGCCAGGTGAGAGGTCTAAGGACCTAAAGTCAGAGATACAGAAAGGAGAGGCCATTCAGGCTTGGAGCCTCGGCCTTCTGGCCCGGGCACAGCGCTGCACACAGCTCCACGGCACCCTGGTGCAGCGAGGAGGGATGGGCCGAGCGTCCGCGATCCTCACCTCAGCACAAAGTCGTGACTGTCGATGTCGGGCCCGTATGAGGACTCCCGCAGGTTGCCCGAGTTGCCCACCACTGCGCAGCGCCGGCAGCCCACCAAGCGCTTCTCCAGAAAGGGGTCCACGTTCCCGGGCACCAGGCCAAATAGCTCCTTGACTGTGTCGTTCAAGTGATTGGGCTTCCTCTCCCGCTGCAGCTTCTGGGGCAGAGGACAGAAGGAGACAGGTCAGCCTGGCTGGGTGGCCTCTGGCCGGGCAGCTTTGCCTCCCAGCCACCAGCTTTTTCCTGAGACCGCCCGAGGACACTGCTCTCTGCTGGGTCCCTGCAGATGGAGGTGACTCAGACACACCTCCCCATCGAGGAGCCCAAAGGATGCCCGGGCGACAGAAAGGACAGAGTTCATTCACTCACTCTGTACATGTTCACTGAGCACCTACTATGTGCCAGGGCCCGCGCTAGTGACTTGAGGCGAGCACCCCCACTGGCAGGAGTTGGGCACTTGTGAGAGCGCTGACGGCTCAGCTCAGATCCCTGCTGCACACCTGGTCCCACAGGCCCCTCACACCCGCCAGGCCCCAGGTGTAACCGGTCCCCTTCCCTCTAACCTGATCTTCTCTTGGAGTTTCCCTCTGAAAAACCAGAACCCCAGGGTCCACCTCACTCCTAACCTGCTCCTGATGGCCTCCCAAACCCGGACACCAGGCCCCGAGGCTCCAAGCCTTGCTTGTGCCTTAACAGGAACAGGTGGGCACGGCGCTGGCTCTGCAGCCCATCCAGGGCCCCACTGGCCAACAGCAGCAAGATTCCCTGTGCCTACCTCACCCCTGCCGCCCTCACCACCCCACCCCTCAGCAGCCCAGGGCTGCTGCTCTCCAGCCAGACTCAAGAACAAACCATTCACTAGAGGCGCAGAGGTCTTTGACGTCTGCCTAGCAAATGCCTCGCATCTCCCAAGACCCAGCTCCAGGGCCAGCTGCCCTAGGACCCCCTTCCTGGTCCCTGGCAACTCAAGGGTGACCGACCCTCCGGGCTTGCCCAGAACTGGAGTTCCCCTGGATGCAGGACCTTTGGTGCTAAAACCAGGAGGAGGGGTCAGCCTATTGGTCCCCGCCTGGCCCGCGCGGCATCTCCAGGGGAGACCTGGCCAGGCTATGCAGCGCCCTCCCGTGGGTGCATCTGCTTTCTCCCCCATAGCGAGCCTGGAGAGATTCTGTGAGTCGTGCTGCACCGGGCCCAACGTCATACCACAATGAGGTGTCATTTCAACCACAGCCAAGGAAAAGGGGAGCAGTCCACGTGCCAGCCAGGATTTGAACCTGGGCTTTTACAAACCCACCTTAAGATTTCCCCCAAACACAGCCACTGTCCCCAGCCCCTGGGATCACGACCTTCAGAAAACCTGGCTCCTGGGGTTGGGGACATGGGCTGTGGGGAGATTCTTAGCAGCTACCTGCAGCCCCAGAGACACAGGGTAGCTGGGAGACAAAGGAGTGGCTAGAGGTAGCTTTGGCCACCGTCCAGGAGACTAGTGACCAGGCGATATATGGGGAAATCCCTGGGGCCTCCAGTCTCCACCTCAGTGGAAGGAATAAAAATCCCCCCTCCAGGAGGCACATCAGGGGCCCCCACTTTTTTCTGGTTAAGACAATTTCGTATCTCCTCTAGCATAAGACCATTAGACAGTGGCTATGGTTTAAACATGGCTCCAGTGACCCAAGGCTTCTCGTGTTGAAATCTAAGCCCCACTGTGAGGTATGAAGAGGGTTGAAACCTAATATGAGTATCATGTTTACAGGGGAGGTCACTCTGATTAGGATTTTAAAAGGTCATCAGGAGTAGCCGCCGCCCCCCACCCCGACTGAATATTGGTGAGTGTATAAGAAAAGGGACAGAGACCAGAAAACACACACACACACACGCTCCCTGCCCCTTGCCATGCAAGTCCTACTGCCTCAGGACTGTACACAAGAAGGCCATAGCTAGATGAAGCCCCTTGTCCTTGTGCTTCTAGAACTGTGAACCCAAGTAAGTCTCTTTTCTTTATAAAGTAGCCAGCCTCAGTTATTTCATTATAGTAATGGAAAAACGGAGGGATGCACGATGCCACATGGAAACTCAAAGCAACATTATCTGGACCGTGCTTCATAAGCAGCGACACAATTATAAGAAAAAGTAGAAAATAACAAGTGTTGGTGAGGATGTGGGGAAAATGGAACCCTTGGGCACTGCTGGTGGGAGCATAAAAGGGCCCAGCTGCTATGGAAAACAATTTGGAGATTCCTTACAAGGCTAAAGACAGAACTTCCCTAGACCCCAGCAATCCCATGTCAGGCACGCTGCTGAAATCACTGAAATCAGAGTGTTGAATAAGTATTTTGCACAACTGTGTTCATAGCAGCATTATTCACGATAGTCAAAAGGCAGAAGCAGTCCAGGCGTCCAGTGCTGGAGGAATGGATATACAAACTGTGGCATAAACATGCAATGGAATATTATACAGAATAAAAAATGGAAGGGGATTTTTGTTATAGCTTGCAACACGGATGGACCTGGAAGACATGCGTAGTAACATGAGCCCCTCAGGGGAGGCCAGTATTGTGTGATTGCAGGTGCGTGAGGTATTATCTAGAGTAGTCAAATTCACTGAGACGAACAGGAGGATGGTGGTCCCCAGGAGCTGTGAGAAGAGGGGAAGGGGCAGCTAGTGTTTTATGGGTAGAGATTTTGTTGAGGATGATGAAAAAGTGCTGGATATAGGTAATAGTGACTGTTACATGACACTAGAAATGTGTTTAATGCCATGAAATTGTACACTTACAAGTGGCTAAAATGCCAGATGTTGTGCTATGTTTATTTTCCCGCAATTTCTAAAAAAGCATTCAGATTAAACACCTGCATCTGATAAGACCACCCAGGGCAGCAACACACTCCTGAGTGTGCAGACCAATCACCTGGGGGTCCGTCCCGTCCCGCGGGCTCCCAGGCAATGCTGCTACTCCTGGTGGTGTGGGGACCGCGCTCTGTGTCCCAGTGGGGTAGAGGACCATAGCCAGACCCTGCAGGACTCTTAGTGTAGGTGCCTGGCCAGGAAGCACTACTGAGCCCCCCAACCCCGAGACAATGTGCTCAGGACTGTGAGCCATGACCCAGGGGGAGCGGGCCCTGTACCTGCTCACATCCATCCTGCAGCCCTGTTTACTGAGCACCTACTATACAGCATGCTTTGCCATGAAGGCCCCAGGCTGAGGACTCAAGGTCAGCGTGGTCGTGGATTAGAAGCATGTTCTATGTTTCACCTGGCACAAGCACATGGCATCGCATAGTCTTGGGGGACGATTATGACTCACTTTTCTTTAATCACTCACTCCAGAAAAAAACGTTTATTTTCACCTGCCCTACCGCAAGTGGAAAAGCAGGGATTACCTGCTAGAAGTGAGGACGTACTCACAGAGTACAATAAAGACCAGGTTCTAGCATGGTGCTGGACCACAGGAGCTGTCCTCGCAATGACAGAATGGAGACTGGCAAGTGCCAGGGAGGGCCACAGTGACACGCCAGGACAAATTAAAGTCTTGTATGGCAAAGATGGAAGGAGAATCAAGGCAGGAACTTCTGCTCAGCTCACAGTGTGATGTTCCTTCATGTCCTGACCTTGTCTCCCATAGCAACATGTGGTCCACACTTCAGGAATCTCAGATCTGTCAGAACCTTTCACTGGCGAAAGGGAAACTGAAGCCTAGACCCAGAAGGTACTCTGAGGCCATCTCTGGAGAGCATCCTTGGCAGAGCCTCTGCGTGCGCATCAGCATTCCAGATCTTGCGCATACTCTGGGCTGATGGGACAGGTTACTCAGTGCTAGTCACTGATGTCCCTGGGAGGAGTATTCTGCCTTCCTCTGCCCTTTGCGAATGACAGTACTGCTAGGCTACCGAGACGAACACAGGAGCTGACGTTGAGAAGTTCACAGACACCCGGGGGCCCCTGGGATTCCCGACGCATTTCCAAATGTATTTATTTGCATACAGAAAGCACTCAATAAATGCCTGCTAGCCGGGCGTGGTGGCGCACGCTTGTAATCCCAGTACTTGGGAGGCTGAGACAAGAGAATCTCAGGTTTGTGGCCAGCCTCAGCTACTTAATGAGGTCCTCCGCAACTTAGTGGGAGCCTGTTTCAAAATAAAGAATAAAAAATAGGGCTGAGGATGTAACTCAGAGGTAGAATGCCCCTGGGTTCGATCCCCAGTTCCGCAAAATGAATGAATGAATGAATGAATGAATGAATAAATAAATAAATAAATAAATAAATAAATGCCTGCTGACTGGAGGTCTGAGCTCCTCACATAACAACGTCCATGTGGCATTTGCATGGGATTGGGTATTATAATGAATCCAGAGATAATTTAAAGTATTGGGGAGGATGTGAGTAGGTTCTGGGCAAATACTACACAATTTTACAGAAGGGATTTGAGTGTCCATGGATTTGGGTATCTGAAGGGACCTGGAGCCAGTCCCCCACGGATATTGAGGGACAACTGAATTTAATTCATTTCTTATCTGTATCACCTGACAAGTATAAAATGATGAGAATAATCTGGCATTTTGATACCTGGTGAAATGATGATCTCCAAAAAGCTATGTCCAGGGGCCAGTCCCCAGAGCCTGAGAAGGTGGCCTCGTTTGGAAGGAGGGACCCTGCAGAGGAAATTGCTACGGATCTCTATGTGAGATCACCCTGGATTCAGGGTGAGCTCTGGGTCAAGGACAGACACCCTTGTAAAAGAAGGAGAGGGAGGCCGAAGACACAAGGAGACACAGGACATGTCAAGGTGGGACGGAGACCGGAGTCAAGGGACACCAAGGACTGCCAGCAACATAGAAGCTGGAGAAGGCAGGGGACAGATGCTTGCTCAGGGGCTCCAGGCGGGGCCAACCCAGCGAGCATCTTGATTTCAGACTTCAAAACTGAAAATACACTTATGTTGTTCTGGTAGCCAGAGAACCTAATGCAGGAGGACCTGCTTTGACCTATTACATAACAGGTGCTCAATAAATAGTTGTGCGGGTGAGTGAAGGAATAAATGAACGCCAATGTGAATGCAGCTACAAGCCTGGTGGGGGCCACTGGGCTCCGAGGGTCCCCCACCCCGCCCCCGCCCCCAGCCGCGGGCCTCACCAGCCACCATCGGTAGGTGTCCTCCTCCATGAGCGCGTTGTGGGCCGTCAGCAGCGGCTGCATGGTCCAGTTGAACCGCTCGTCGAACCAGGGCGAGACCCCGCGCTGGCCGATGCAGTGGGTGCAGGTGCACAGCCGGGGCTTGATGAGCTTACGCAAGTTCGCCGAGAACTCCAGGACCATCTGCTTGGGGAACCAGGCAGTGGGCACCATGGTGCGGGAGTAGTTCAGGACGAAGGAGGTGAGGAAGATGAGGAGCAGGAGGAAGGTGAGCACTTTGAAGGTCCTCCTCCTCACGGGCACCATCTTCGCTTTCTGCTGGGGCCTCCTGGGACAGGTGGGAGGAAATCCCACCTAGCTGAGCAGATACAGAGAAAACCGCAGGGCCGCAGGTGCGATGAGAGGATGAATGGACAGCCTCAGGGGCTGGGAGGGCCCACCGTGCTCCCTGGACAAAGCAGCCGGCCCTGTGTTCTGGACATGCCCCCGGGCTGCACGGGGGCCATGCACAGTGGGCTGGCTCTGCTGGGGTGCAAAATGTCTTCTAGGAAGTAAAGTAACCTGCTTCCTCTACCACCCTGACCAAGCTGATGATGTCTCCTGATGAATCTTTAATTAAGCGTAATGACTGTGATTTCCTTTCCCATGCAAAGGGGTCCGGGCGTAATTAATCTCTATGACAGCCCAGAGACCCTGGGCGCTGAAGACCCAGAGAGAAGGGGCTTGGGTACAGGATGTAGGGAGGTCGTCTTGGCCACCCTACTCCGGAAAGTGTGGCTTGTGACGATCCTTGATTAGCGCTCGGTCTATCCCACACTGCTGTCCGAGATGTGGTAGTTACATGGCCGTCCGGTTGAAGGCGCACAGCTTGTCTGTCATCTGCACAGAAAAGGAGAAAGAAGGGTGACTTCCTGTGACCTTGCTGTAAAATTTGTTTCTCTCTCCACACAACCCCCACCAGATGCGGTCCATGGTGTCCTCTCCGTGTGCGGCCAACCTGGCAGGGACTACAGGTGACTCATTTACCCTCTCGAGGTAATAGACATGGGAGGCTCATGTCTATTTGAAAAGCTGCTAAGTTCCTCAGAAGGTGACCCAACCATGTATCCCACAGCCAGAACCTAGAACAGGAGGACCCAGCCAAGGCCAGGGTGATCATTTAGACCCCATGCGCCTGCAGAGGCTTCTGGGATGGCACCAATCAGCACTTTTGAAAACCCTAAGAAAACTGCAGTACTCTGTATGGGGAAGTGGGGAGATGGGGAGGGAGCCGGGGGGGGGCATGAAGTACTATGTGCATGTATGTTACTGTCAACATGATTTACATTATGATGTGAGACTATAATGCACCAATAAAAGCATATATATATATATATATATATATATATATATATATATATGTCTATATATATAACTTCAGTGGAAAAGCCAGCATACCTCTCCCCCATCCCTGGCCCTGGCCTGCCCCCCCCAGTGCTCTACCACCTGGGAGGTGGCCTGCAAAGCACAGGGTGACACCAGTCCCAGCTCTGGAAATGGACTTAGGCCAAGACGCCAGGGGCGAACAACCCCTGCACAACAGGAATGGGGTGAGGGAGGCCACACCCTAACAATGCAAGGAAGAAGAGCGACACGGCCCCTGTCCTGTTCTGCAGGGTGGTGGTCATGGCCTGACCACGTGCTGGAATCCTGGGAGAGGCACAGCATGCACAGGTGACAGGGTCACCGGCACAATGGTGACAGCATCAGGGCCCTTTTGAGGACTTGGAAAGTTGGGGATCCCTGGTGAAAAATCTTCCCCCTGCAACAGGGAGTTGGGGACAATTACTAGTGGCCAGAGATCTGCTTAAAACACTTGGACATCCAGATGAACCAACAGTGGGCTTTGCATAAGCACCTGCTGAATACGCAGGGTGCCCTTGGGAGACACCTTCCACCTCTATGCAGGGCCCCGGGAGCTGCCACTGCAGAAACACCCCAGGGAACTGAGCAGACTGCCTGCAAGGTGGATGCTTCCAACAGAGCGGCCATAAAGATCCTTATCCTTCGTCATGCTGCCTTCCTAGAAGGGAAAACAGGCCCAGAGAAGGCGAGTGGCTCCCCCAAGGTCACACAGTGAGATGGGCAGTGCTGGGACCCCGCTCCTGCCCCCTGGGGCTTTCCACACGGTCCCGGCCAGTCCCTATTTCATCCGTACTTGTCCAATCTGCACTTTCCTTCCCTACAGTTTCTTTGGGTTTGATGTATTGTTCTCGCTGCAGCTTCTTGAAATGGATCCCACACGGCTCCTCATCTCTCCTGCTAACCCTAATCTGTTGGAATGACATGTTAAGTTCTTCGTTTCCAGGGAATTTTTCAGTTCTAGGGTGTCCCTCTGACTATTCTTTGTGACTTCTAGCTCGCTGGTGAATTTCTCCATCTTGTCACCCACCTTCTAGTCATTATCCATCACCACTATCCTACAATGCACGTCCTGCATCCTGTGGTAGCTGGATGACATGTGGGTCTATTTCTATTGGGTCCTCTGCTTGTCTCCCCCTCTGGTCATCTGGTCCTGTCACACAGGAGCCCGATTATGTGGATATTAGGTGTGACACAGGTGTAGAGGCGGGGGATGGGCTGCCCTTGCTCAGGGAGGATTTCTTGACAGCGATGGTGCAAGGACACTCTTCTTCCAGTTGGGTTGTACCCCGCCTTTCAAGACTCCTGGCCTATTTCTGGCCGACCCTTTCCCCTGGGCACAGGCCCTCTCAGAGGACAACGTAGGGGCTGCTAGGCGGCACTTCCTCTTCCTGGCACCATTGCTAGTCCCAGTCCCTTGCACCGTGAGAGGGACAAGCAAAGTCAATATCTCGGCCACCATTTCCTGCTTGGTTTCTTAACCCTGAACTCAAGCAACTTAAACACTGGCAGATACCTCAAAAGACAAACACCGCGACAGAATGTGAGCCCATTTCTCCGCGGCTCCTTTGCTCCAGGTCCTTGGTCCCTTAGATTTCGGCTGCCTCGGTCATCCTGAACTCCCTCCCTCCCACCCTCTCTGTCCATCCACTCACCTCTCCCCATTCTACTCCCCAGCCTTGTGAGACTGCCGAACACTGAGTGGCCAGGCTCTGCTCCTGGACCCTCTGCCTTCTGCGTTAGCACATACCTCGTGCAGCAGGGCAGCTGGGAATGGCGGGCTCACCCGGACCCATCTCCTGCTCTTGGGGCTTTCCGCTCTGCAAGTCCTGGCTGCCTGGCTGCTCTCCAGTGCCTTCAAAGGCTGGATTTGTTTCTCAGCTTCTACAGTCCTCGGTAGGAGAAATGGTCTGACACAAGCTTCTGCCAGAGCCAGGCATGGAAACCACAGTGTCCTTCCATTGTCCCTCTGTGCTCCTGGGGTCTGGACGGTGTCCCCATATGTATTAGGGGGCTGGCAGATTCAGAGAAGGCAGGGTGCAGAGAGGCCCCATAGGTTCAGGGCATATCTCCTCACACCAACTATAAGCAGCGGATGGGAGGGACAGGGCGAGTCAACAGGATGCAGAGTGGCAGCTGTGGGGCGACATCCCCCACTTCCCTGTCCCCAGGAGGCCCAGCTCCAGCTGCTTCCGCCCTGTGTCAGACACCCGCCCTCCTCATACACCAGCTCCAAATGCACAGCCCGGATGAATCCACAGCCACCGGGATTTAGCTGCCATAAATCTTCCGGTTACTGAAAACCAC
Organism: Glis glis; assembly: GCA_004027185.1. Taxonomy (NCBI): domain Eukaryota; kingdom Metazoa; phylum Chordata; class Mammalia; order Rodentia; family Gliridae; genus Glis; species Glis glis. Next base: position 60,682 of record PVJS01000641.1, on the reverse strand, counting down.
TGGATCTCCCCATGTCCTGGCTGTCGGGGTCTTAGCTGGCTTCACGTGGTAGCACAGGCAGTCACGGAATAAGACCCGGGCAGTGGAGGGCCTCGCACATGCTATGAGGGAGCACAACTGCCCCACACTGCTCTCCAGCCCCTGCTAGGCCACTGGGCACCAGGAACCCATCTGCCAGTGGATCCTGGCCAATAGTTGTTGGAATAAAAAAAATGTCACAGACAGACCTGGGTTCAAATCCCAGCTCTTCTTGTTCCCGGCTGTGTGTCCGGGGCCAGGCACTTCCCCTCACTGATCCTTGCTCCTGACTCTGCAGAATGGAGCTAATGATGCACACTAGAAGGGCTGCTGGATGAAATGGCTGGCACAGTGGCCGCCTCTCAGCTCTGGGTGTAGCGTGAGTGTACCACACAGGTCAATTCTGTTCCTCATCTCTAACTTGCAGACTCTTCATTTGCAAAAAGCCCAGTAGACCCCCAGCCTGTCCCCCTGGCAGGGTTATTTAAAAGACCAGGCATTGAGGATAATAAACCAGGGGTACTGGGAACATGTTGGATCCAACCAACTGCATTATCTGCTGTCATTCAAGGTACCGGACAGATGAGACTTCATCACCTCATGCTGCAGTGGCCAGAACCTCCCAGGACCTGCAGGGAAGGGGTCCTAAAGTAGAGTTCCCAGGGATTCCCAGAGGGCTCAGCAAAGCCAGGCCTCAGGTCAGGAGACAGCCGGCCCACAGGGCAGTGTGCATGGACTTAGGGCAGACCCATGGGAGTCTGTGGCTCATCCTGACTCTGCAGGAAAGCGTCTTCAAAGTACCTCCAAGTGCTCTATTTCCACTGGCAGATTCCTCTGAATCCCCCTTTCCCAGGAACCCTCTGCCCTCTGGAGTATCTGAGATTTACACCTCCAGGGAAGGCATAAAAAAAGGGAGTCTAAGCCCCTCAGAATCTCTCTGCCACTGTTGGATAGGACCATCCTGTGTTTTGTTGTTGTTGTTGGTACTAGGGATTGAATCCAGGGGTATTCTACCACTGAGATACACCCTTAGTCTTATTTTTTTTTATTTTTTAAATTTTGAAACAGGCTCTCACCATGTCGCTGAGGATCTTGCTAACTTGCAGAGGCTGGCCTCAAACCTGTAATCTTGTCTCAGCCTCCCAAGTACTGGGATTACAGGCGTGTGTCACCACGCCTAGCACCATCCTGTTCTTTGCATTTTTCTTTACCGTCTGCAAATTCACGGTCACAGCTGCCACCCACTTGGCCCACAGCCCTATGCACTGGGTGGTGGATACAACACGGGCTTTGGGAGCAGGCAGGCCGGGGTGCAAAGGCTGGACCTGCTACTTCCTAGCCCAGGGTATAACTAACTACCTCACTGGCCCAGGCCTGAACTTCAAGATGAGGTAATCATACCTCTTCAAAGGGTTGTAGGAGGATTAAGTGCAGAGATGCCTGGCATTTAATATATGCTCAATAGATGGAGGTCACCTTCACTGCCATTTACAGATGGGGAAACTGAGGCTCAGATGAAGAAGCAATTGATTGAGTTCATACAACCAGGAAAGGCACAGTAGACTTGGACTTGGGTCTATCCTATCAAGTATATTGTTTTCCCAGATTTGGGATTAATATTGAGACATCTCCTTCCCTCTCTTCTTTCCTTCCTTCCTTTCCTGTACACTGTGCATCTGCTCTGAGCTAGGCCTGGGTTTCCAAAAAAAAAAAAAAGATGCAGGCCCTGGAGAGCGAGCGTGCACTGAGCAGAGCTCCTCAGCTCCCTGTTATTACCTAGGGTGTGTCTGACTTTGGCTTCAAGCCCTCATTTGGAAAATCGGCCTAATGAGAAACCACAGCCCAGTGAGTCAGAGCTGGAGGCCGCTGCCTGACAGTCCTGCTGGGGTGGACAGAACCCAGCCCAGCTCCGGGGACTCCTGCCACCCGTCCATCCCCAGCAGCTAAGGAGCACTGCTGGCCTCAGGTTGCTGGCACTAGGTGACAAGGCCATCCCCTTGCTGATGTCCTTAGCCCTCCCAGCTCCCTGCAGCCACACATGGGGATGATCTTGGTGATGGAAGATGTTCAGAAACCTTCAAGCTTCCACAGACTTGCAGTTATGATCAGAGAATGAGGCCGGAGCCTAGGAAGGCACCTGCAGCTTACAGGGCCCCAATTCCTATTCGAAGATATAACATCTGGCGCGTTAACCCTCTTGATAATGTGGGAGGGCTTCATCCAATCAGCTGATGGCCTTCAGAGCAAAAATTTCCTTGAGATGCTAATACGGAACTCAAGTGCTACCTGGATTTCCAGACCCGTGGCCTACGCGGCAGATTTCAAACTTGCCAGCCCCCACAATTGCACAAGCCCATTCCTAGGGTTGGAAACATCCCCACTGTTCCCATCCCCGGGGACTGCACCACCTCACGGTTTTCAACCCTGGAACACACATTTACAAATCTGCTACACACCTTAACAAGATCTGCCAAACTCCCTCTGCGGTCCCCCTAGAGTGCCTCATCTATGGATGGCACCATGCTGACCAGTTCGGGTGGTCCCACTGGCTTGTCTGCTGCGTAACTCCAGGGACACTGCTGCTGGGATGGTCTATACAGACCGCACCCCTGCCTCCCACTCCACGCTAGAGAGCCAGACAGGCCCTGGCAGCCCCCTAGGACTTGAGCACAGAGCTGGCTCAGCTGGCTGGATCCCCCCAGCCCAGACTCCCCTCTGCCCCAGGTGGCCACACATTCTGGAATCCTCCCAAAACCCATTCCAGCTGCTGCCAGGCGCTCGCCCATCAGTAGGTACAGAGCCAGGGCCTCCCTTGCCACTCAGGTTCCAGATGCACCACATTCCAGGTCCTGCCAAGGAGGTGCTCCCCCCTGAGGCTCCTGGTGACAGTCACCAGCCCCTCCCCAGCAGCATCTCCCACAAAAATGCAGCAATGCCAGCAGGAGCCACTGGACAAGGTCCCTGCAGCCCTCCCTTGTTGCTCCAGTGGCTGACTTTAGCTTGACCTCCCACCCACTCCCAGCCCTGTCTGCCTCCTTCTCTAGTTCACTCTCTTCTTCTTTTTTTTTTTTTTTTTTTTTTGGTGGTACTGGGGATTGAACCCAGGGTCATTCTACCTCTGAGCTACACCCCCAGCCCTGTTTTTTATTCTTTATTTTGAAACAGGGTCTCACTAAGTTATGGAGGTCTCACTAAATAACTGAGGCTAGCCGTGAACCCAGATCCTCTGGTCTCAGCCTCTCAAGTACTGGGATTACAAGCGTGTGCCACCACGCCGGCTTTAGTTCACTTTCTTCTGACTCCTGCTGGCTAACAGAAATGATCCTCACTGTTTCTCCTGCAGACAAAGGCCCACAGGACATCTCTGACCAAATCCAGTGGCTAGTGGCGGCATCCCTTCTTCTCCAGACCTCAGGGCCCACGTGGCCCCTCCTTGTCTCATCTGTGCATGGCCTGCCCATTCCAGGAAGGGTACTATGTAACAGTTTCTGCGTGGATGTCCAGTTAAAGCACCCTTGGGTCTTCAGGCAGCTGCTCTGAGCTCTGCTTTGCAGAGGAGGAAGCTGGGGCTCTGAGAGGCCAGGCTTTATCAAGGGACACAGCTCCAAGGGAACGAACCAGGCAGGAAACAGGCAGGTGGGGCCCTGCAGGGGAGGCGCTCAGTCAACCCCATTTTACAGATGGGAAGTGGAGGCCCTTGGACTCAGGTAGGTCAGTGGCTAGGAAGGGCTAGGGCTGATTCCCGAGCCTGCTCATCAGCACTGCCCTGTCCTACCTCGCACTTGGGTGTGCAAGGACAGCCATAACTTCCACTGAACATACCTGGTGGTGTGTTTATATTTTATAAAGCCAAGAAAGAACCAGGGTCTGGCATGTGGCAGTTCATGTGCATAAACCTGCTCATGGCCGTCACGCCAAGGGACTTGATGATTCAGAAATGGCAGGTTAGTGACAACTGAAGGGGAGGCTCTGTGGAGCAGGTGGTCAAGGGATGGTCTTTTCAGACAGGGGAGCTTTGGCATCCATCGGTGGAAGAGGGCGGGGAGGGGTAGGGTAAGCCAGGCAGGGGACCACCTGTGGCTGTGGTGCTCCTATGGAAAGTGGGGTTCCCAGCCGGGCGTGGTGGCGCACGCTTGTAATCCCAGTACTTTGGGAGGCGGAGACCGGAGGATCCGGGTTAGCGGCCAGCCTCAGCTCTCTCTCTGTCTCTCTGTCTGTCTGTCTGTCTCTCTCTCTCCTTAGTGAGGCCCTCTGCAACTTCGTGAGACCCGGTTTCAAAATAAAGTATAAAAAATAGGGCCGGGGGCGTAGCGCGGAGGTAGAATGCCCCTGTGTTCAATCCCTGGTACCGCAAAAAAAAAAAAAAGAAAGTGGGGTTCCCTTTCATGGTGGCTGCAGTGGATGGAGCCAGATGGTGGGATCTTTAGGAATGGGGACTTGGGGGTAAAGGAAGCAGTCATAGTGGTTTGTGAGCATGGATGGTAGTGACTGCATGACATGTGGAACCTGTGCTGGAGAGGGGGGCATAGGACACTTGTAAGAATCCAGAAAGCAGCCCTGTCTCCATGTAGGAGACTGAGGAAGCCCGTCTCTTTTGTGCCTCAATTTCTCTGCTCCTTCCTGTACCAACTCTTGCTCATCTCCCCCACCTAAAAGAGCTGCCAGCAGGTCGGGAGAGCCCTTTGTTGTACCTGAAAATCTTCTTCCTCCTCCTACCCTGCTACTTCTTGCCGGAGAGCTGGAGGAGAAAACAAAGATTCCCTTGAAGCACAAATGGTGGTTTAGAACCAGTGGCTTGGAGAACCGCCCAGGATTAGGATCACGTGAGAAGGCGCTGGATAGGTTTGCATATTCTCAGCTATTCTCAGCGGCACCAAAGGAATTTAAATCCACAAATCTTCTTAGGCATGTGGATTGAGGGGTGCTGAATTTGGAGTCTGAAGCCATCCAGGCAACATTAAAAGTAAGGAATGTGATCAGGAACTTAAAAGAATCACAGTGTATGTGTGAATAGGTTCACACCTGTCCCCAGAAGAAAGGGTTTCCCCGAGTCACATGGTGCAGTGGGAAGAGGCAGCAGTGCTATTAAACCCCACCAGGCTGGTCCTCAGGTCTGTGGTCTGGCTCTAAAACTCTTAGGTACGCTGGAAAGGCTGGAGCCTGGCCGCCCTGGAGCTGAGAGATAGCTGACCTGTGTCTTAAAGAGGTTCTCTTCTTCCTAGTCCCCTGACATCCGTGCAAGTATTTGAACTCTGCTGATTTACAGGGCCATGTGGAAGGCTCCTGAAGGGCTGGGGGAACCTTGAGTGGTTCCACAGTGGGAATTCAGCTAAAATGGAGAGAGTTCATTATCCAACCAGCAGGTGCACAGCATGAGCCATCCCCAGACACCAAGGGCTAGAGGGGTTCATGGTGTCAGAGAGATCTCAGGAAAAGCCCTCCTCCTCATCCCTGGAGAAGGGTAGCTCCCAACAAAAAGAGCCACCCATCCAGCTCTGCAGCACTCTGGCCCAAGCCGTCTGCTGTGGGGGCTTCTGCAGAGCCTGGCACTCAGGAAGGGAGGGACACCTTGCCCCTGGGCAGGGGACTGCTGAACATTCTGCTGGGGGGCTGAGCTTGGAGGCCAGGACTGGATCTCTGGGGTAGGGGCTGTCAGAGCAGCTAAGGTCAGGCAGCCCTGGTGCGGTGTGGGTGGGACAGAAGAGGAACCCCCCAGGCAACCTGGGCAGCAGAGGCCAAGACAGCAAAGGCCAGTAATGACCAGAATACTGTGGAGGCGTCTCCAGAGCCTGGAGTAGCTGTGGGAACAGGAGGTTTGGAGCCACAGAGAGAGATACTAGTGCTGGTGTCTCCACGGCTAGTGAGTCCTGGAGAAATCCACACACATGCTTGCTGAGGGGGAGGAGGAGGGACCTGTCCCTGCTGTGCACCAACCCTCCTAGGTGGCTTCTTTGATCTTCATAATAGCTTTGCAAGAGGTTCTACTTCTTCTTTCATAGCAAAGAAATGGAGACAGGGAGGGCTGAGGTCGTGGGTTTGTGGCCACACAGTGAGGGATGGACCCCAGACTCAAAACCAAATGCGAAGCTGGGGCCTGGGGCAGCACCGGGTGTGCCTGCCAATGCGCACCATATACTGGGTAGTTTTGCATTCAAAGTCATGTCGGGATGATGCTGGGGACTGGGGGACACTTCCAGGGCTCTCTCCCTGTGCCGGAGCTTGGCAGCTCTTCACGGTGGCTTCCCACCTGTGTAATTAACAACCGTGTCTCATCTCTACCATTTACTCGCTCAGGCAAGTTCAAGGATGTTCTCAAGTAGAACTCAGGCCTAGATTCCATCTCCATGGGGAAGGTGAGGAAAGGCTGGGGCTTGACAGCTCCCAGTCCTCACCCGGACAGGCCACTCACTGGACCACAACCTGCCACAACTTGCTTTTGTATGCAAAATAGAGACATCCACAGTGTAGTCCCTGAGAATGGATGCATGCCCGCCTGACCCCTCCCCTAGGGACAGCAGGCATCCATGTGCTGCCTCTGCCGCATACAGCACTCCAGGGTCTAAGAACTTAATTTCTGTTCATTTCATTGGCACTACTCATGTCAATTGTTATAGTTTGGATTTTAAATGTCCCCCAGTACACATTGAAGGCCACCATGTTTGGAAGGGGCTCTGGGGGGGTGGCTGGGTACAGTGGTGTGTGTGTGTGTGTGTGTGTGTGTGTGTGTGTGTGTGTGTGTGTCCCAGCCCCACCCAGTTGCAGTGTCTGGCTCTGACCCGCTCTCTCTGCTCTCTCCCCTGCTGCCACACGGGTTACATCTCTGACCCTTCTCTCTGTTCCTCGCCATCATCCCCTACAGACCTGTAGCCCCGGTTCCTGCTTGGCAGCTGGTATAGAATGTAATCTCCAGGTCTGCGAGGAAAGAACTCTTCTTCCTCTAAGCTGTGTTTGGATCACAGCACTGAGAATGCTGACTGAAACACCCAGTTTACAGATGAGGACAGTGCAGCCCAGAAAGCTTACGTCACTTGGCCCAGGGTGCGACATTCTGTAAGAGTAAAGCTGGCTCCAGAGCCCAAGCTCCTCATGCTAAACACCTGTCCTGACTCAGCCCGAGGGAGCCACAGCCAGGGGCACCGCATGAAGCCATCACTACCTGGGCCTCCGTCCACGTGGGCAGGGACACTTTACCCTCACTCAGCCCTGCCCCTCCCAAAGAGATCACATAAGCTACTCACCCTCCATCCAGGCGAGAGGCGCCTCTGGCAGAAGAGAGGTACGCAAGCTCACCGCTGCTGCAATGGCAGCACCTGTGGCTGAAGGCTTGGTTCATCTGTCCAGAAGATGGACACTCAGCACTGGGAGTTCCCCCTCCCCCCAGCCCATGCTGAGGTCCCGTGTGAGCGCTGGGGGTGGGGGAACAGGACAGCTTGATCCCTACTGCCCATTAAAGGGCCTCCCACACGGGGAGCACAGCACTTTAAAAATATCTCGTTCTGCCCTATTTGCTTTAAAACACAGGTGTCCTTTTATTTCCTCCTGGAACGCAGTGGTGAGAGGCGGTCCTAGGAAAGGTGGCTGCTCTCCCTGGGCCTCAGGGAGAAGCCAAGGCTGGACAGGGCGTGAGGTGTAGAGATGCTCCTGGGAATGAAGGAACACACAGAAGCCTGGATCCAGATTCCCACTCGAAGACTGTGCTGGCGGGACCTCAGCAAGGCCTGGTCTAGGAAGCGGGCCATGCAAACCATCATCTCTGAGCAGCCTGACATTGGTGCCGGGCCACAGGTGTGTGTGTGAGGGCGCTGTGCTGTGACGTCAGCTCTCTCCAGGTGTGTAGCACAGGGTGGAGTGAGGCTCCCATCTAAACAGGGGTCAGGCTCCTCCTGCTCCAGACTTTTGACCCTTCTCACCTTCTCTTTCCTTCTCCCAATGAGTGGCTACTCCTCCTGCCTTATGAAGGAAGACACTGACAGGCAAATTTTATGTATCGTGTGCATGTGTGTGTCTGTGTGTGTTGTACACTAGAGCCCATATCCAACATTATTACTCTCAGTAAAGAAAAGGAATGATCAAAAGCCCGGAAGGATGGGTTATTAGGATGAATTTGCTTTCTGTTATTAATGAAGGTAATAAGCACAAGGTCTTCAGATTCAACTCATATATATGAGGTTCTGCAGTGTGCCTGCACACCACTGTTCTCCCAGGCAGGCTGGGACAGAGGCAGGGCCTCTGATAAGCTGCAAGCTGAGATCTGTCCCGAGAACCTTCACCCCCTTCTGTTTACTGAGCTCAGTCCCTGAGAGTATTGACTAAGTTACAATCAATCCCCCCTCAAATGTAGGCATCATTTCATTGAGCTCAGGTTCCATACACGAAGAGGGAGATTTGTCTTACTTTACAAGTCTGTTTCTGACCCACACACCTCTTGCCTTCTGCCGGGACCCATGGAACACCAACAGGCTAACTCGTTAGTTCCTAACTGAGTTCAGACTGGAGCTGCAGTTGTGCCTCTCTGTCCCTTCTCCACGCTGTTCCCTGCCCACGCCCCACCTTCCCAAGAGGCTCAGGACGTCCGTCCCTCCAAACCTGGCTGAGATCCAAAGCTCACAGGGCGGCTGCAAGGTCCTACATGGACGGGTCCCCACCCACTGTCTGACTTCGCTTTCTGTGTTTTGAGTTTGCTCATTCTCTTGAGCGACACCGGCCCCCATGCCATCCCTCAAGTACACCAAGCCCAGGAACCAGGTGCCCTGCCTAGAATGCTCTTCCCACAACATCAAGGCCGCTCCTTTCCTCGACCAGTCGGCCAGGTCCCAAGTCACCTCCTTGGAGAAAGTCTCCCTGAGCCAGGATGTGAATCAGCCTCGGCTTTCCCCACCTCGGCATTCCATACCACGCTATGAGCAACCGTCAGGGCGTCTGCACGGCTGAACGGATTCGCCGTGCAACTACGCTGCTTGGGTTCGGGGCTCTCTTTATCCCCACTCTGCTCTTGGAAGAGTGGCCACACCGTGTTTTTAACAATCACCCGAAAGGCAGGCCCTGTGCTCATTTTACAGCTGAGGAATTTGAGGCTAAGTCCAGCAATGGCGATCTCCCAACCTTCCACGTAGGAAGTGGTACACCTGAGATTCCAATCCAGAGCGTTCCAATGCTGCCTCTTCCTTGGAGACTCTCACCTCTCAGATCCCCACAGGGCCTGCAGGGTCTTCACAAGGCACGGCTCCCATAGCTTTGGACCTGTGTGTTTGCAGCAGCCACAAAGGAAGGTCTCCCTCCAGGGAGAAACACTGGCTGGCTTGCTGTTTGCTACAAAACAGAGCCCCAGGCTCGGTGTCCCTGTCCATACTGCACCCATGATCCGCCTGGGCCCTCCGCCTGGGCCCTCTGCCTGGGCCCTCCGCCTGGGCCCTCTGCCTGGGCCCTCCGCCTGGGCCCTCTGCCTGGGCCCTGGGAAAGAGGGGATGAAGGGGGGCAGCTCAGGATGCCTGTGAAGGGGTGAATGATGAGTTCCTGGTCTCAGATTCAGGGGCATCATGACTGCTGCAGGCCACCATGAAACTCTAAAGGCTTGAGGATTAGCTCTTAAGTAGATGAAATCAAATCTCAGACAGTACACTGCCGCTCTCCCACGCTATGAAAGTATTTTACTGAGATTCTCCTGGTTGATAGAGCAACTTTCTGTCTCAGGCCTCCTCCCAGCTGTGAACTTCCCGTCTCAGGACCCAGGACCCCTTCCCTAGGCTCCAAGCCTCCCCTTCCTCCCAGGATTCCCACGACACTTGGATGTCCCAGATGGAATAGGCCAGGAGTCCCATGGATGGACTCCTGGGAGAGAGATTAGCCTTGGTTAGTAAACAGCGAACATATAAAGCTAATGAATTTGGGCGGCCACTGGGGAAAACAGAAAAGATAGAGAAGTGAAAGTTTCTGAGTATTTACATTTTTGTGACTTCAAAAGGGAGAGAGCTGAGCCAAGAAATCTCTGGGGTTTGGCCAATGGAGAAAGTGCTCAGGCTGGGCCTGACCTGCCACTACGCAGGCCTTTATTTAGTGCTGGACTCCAGGTGCAGTGACACTGGCCCCAGCCCCTCGTGGGGGCCTGTCCAACATCAGCTGGATGGACAGATGGACAACCCTACGGCGTTCACTGATCACGGAACTGCCTGCTGCTTGAAGTGGGGGCCTCAGGGTGGGCTCTGCATCTCCCAGGGCTGAGACTTTTGGAGCGTTCCTCATGAGAAACTTTCAGGAGCTCACAGGCCAGTAAGCAGGCAAAATTGCTTTCTGATGATTATTTTTCCAGCCGAATGAGATTCAGTTAATGGAAGACTTAATAAGTCCTTCTGGGCCCTAAGGACAGAGCCATTCTGCTGCTCGTGGAAATGAGTTCCTGGCTGTGCAGCCACGGGGCCAGGTCGCGAGAGGGGAGGGCGCTCTGGCCTGGAAGCCTGAGGAGAGTGGCCAAGGCAGCGCCCCCTTCCTAGGGCATCTCCTTGCTAAGAACTGCAGGTCTGTAAATAGAAGTGGGCCTACAAAGCCTCTGTCCCCAAGCCTGGCTGCTACCTGCTTTGGAGGCAAGCCTTGTAAGTGTTTTAGGATCACAGGGGGACACATGGATGACCCCAACTTTCTGCTTCATCTTCAGAGAATCAGGGAGAGCACAGGTGTAGCCCAAGGCTGACACTGGAACCCGGGGTTCCCAGCTCTCTGAGCATGCCCCTTCCAGCACGCCTGGAGGAGCCTGACAGGTGCCGCCACCACCATTTGTCAGAGAGGAGAACAATGGCCGTGCCAGACTCCACTTGCTGGCCCTCCCTCCCCGAGGTCAGCAAGGGGCCAGCAGTGCAGCCTCCCACAAGCTTTCTTGCTCTGTTTCTGTGGTTTATGAATTTAAGCTCCCACTCTCCTTGGAAAGATGGGTCTGAAATAGCAGGTGACAGCATGCTGAAGACTCACCGTCCCAGCTCGAAAAATGTTTTTGGAGAACAAATGAAAAGCAAGAATAGGAAGAGATTTCAAATCTCACTGGAACAAAGCGTGCAGCGCATCGTGACAAGCAGCTTCCTGTCAGAGACAGGCCTTTCTTCCGCCCCATTTGATTGCCTGGTTTTTGTTGATACCCAGCCCCCTCCCCTGCTGTACTCCTACAGGCCCCTGGTGACCACAGATGGAGGGAACGAGATGGGAAGTAGCTGTGCTGGTGGGGGGATGGGAGGCAAACACAGAAAAACTCAGGGTGCGAGGGTACAGCAGCCTATCCCCTGCCCCAGGACCTCTGTACATGCTGCTCCCCCTCACAGGAGCCTTCTTATCCCAGAATCCAATGGCTTCCTCTCTCACTGCAGTCACCACTCTGCCCAAATGCCCTCCGCAAAGAGACCTTCCCAGGTCACCTATGAGCAGCATGGCTGTCCCTCTCCCCTCGCTCTCCTGAACATCTTTCCCAGTCAGGAAGGGATCCCTCATACACAGAATTACTCCTCTGTCTCTGTCCACCAGGAGGGCGGCGTCCCCGTCTCCCTTATCTCTGTGCCTCCTGCTCAAAACAGTGGCAGGCCCTCCGCAAATATTTGTGGACTAAAGATACAGTGACTTGTGACACAGCAGAGATGTCAGAGGCAGGAGAGCAAAGGTTCATCCTGGCTCGTGTGGCATGAGCGGCCGGACATCTCGGTCATTCCTGGGCCTCAGAGTCCTCGTGTGGAACATGACACCAGCAACTTCAAATCAGCCAGGACGCAGAGGTTCCCAAACTTACCTGGCTCACCACCCCCTTTTCAGAAAAACATTACTCAGTGCCCCCCTGGAGAGCTATCTTCTTTAAGTGACTAAAAATATTGGGATAAATGTATGCTCTTTTATATGCATCTATATTTTATCCCAGTGTTCCCTGGGGAGGGGGGACATCGGTCACTCTGGAAGCCTATGGCAGAGCAAGGGGCCTCTGATCGTTGCACCTTGCTTGCGGGTTTTCCTCTCCCAGTTGACCCTGATCGAGGGGAAGGTGGAGCTCAGCCTACAGACTTCCTCCAGCATTTGCAAAAACAACAACCCAAAATACTACAAAGCCGCACTGTGTAACTGTCCAACCACCCGGTGCTGCGGCGAGCAAGGGCCGGGTCCTGCCCACGGGCTCCTCTGGGGCTGGGACAGGATGTGAAGCAAACAGCATGCGAGCAGGCACCTGGGCCACTGTGGGGCCCAGGGCTCTGGTTCCTAGAGAGGCTAGATCTGCAGAGGGACTTCCCTGGGACAGGCAGCACTAGCCTCTATCAGTTACAGAGGACTCATTCCTGAACCCGGGGTGCCGTGGCTCCGGGTTTGTCCCCAGCATGACACACATAGGGGATGGGGTATTTTTTTTATCAAATACCACCCCTTTCTTAGTTCTCAGCCCCAGGGACTCTGCACAGAGACATCAAAACATGGAAGTGTCACAGGTCTGATAGGTCAAAAGCCTACTCTTTGGTGAAAGGGGATGATCAATTCAACATGGTTTCAAACAAAGAAGTAAGACAATTCAGAGCACAATTCCTGGAGTCAAAGAAAGCTGTGTGCAAATCCCGGCTCTGCCACTTACCCGCTGTGTGACTTCAGTGGAGTTTCTTAACGTCTCTGAGCCTCAGTTTCTTCATCTGAAAAATAGAAATAAATGCTTAGGCTTACCACCAGGAGAGGGCATGAAGATCTAGGGAGAGTTTCCACAACATGCTCGGCTCAGATGGACAGAGTAAACATATGAAATGCTTTTGTGAAGTGGCTTAGCCCTGTGAAGCCACTGGGGGTGGGAGCAACTAGCACGGTTACCTAAAGAGCGCTGACAGGAGCCAACGAGTCTGCATGTTCAAACTTCCTGCCCCAAGTGGTAGAAAGAAAGTGTTGTACGCGTGATCTCTATCACCACTTCCTGTTCTGAAATGCTGAATTCAGAGTCCCTGCCCCAAAGAGAGTCACTGGACCAACCTGAGAAGCTCAGGGGTGGGAGGACGAATCAAAGCCGCCTGGAGGAGGGGCTCCCGGCCCAGACCCTGGAGTGGCAGGGTGGGGTAGACAAACATGAGCAGAGCGGCCCTCTTCCAGGCCCCAGGGTGTGAGGCACTAGGCCGAGCTCCTCCGGCATCCACCTCATACCAGCCTGGAGGCTGCTCCAGCCTCCATCCCTGCAGAGGAGGCCAGGCTTGGAGACTGAGCAGGGGAGCAGCAAGGGCCGGCCTGGGGCTGGAGCCCAGGTCACAGGTCAAAGCTCGGCTCCCTGACAGTTGCCCTGTAACAGGGCTAGTGGAAGGTCAAAGATCATACTAGGGTGGGAGTGGATGCCTCTGGCTCTGGAATATTCTTCTCACAGGCAGGAAACAGAGGACTGGGCATTGTGCAGAGGCAGAGAAGGCAGATCTGAGGGTTAGGGAGGCGTGACTGTTGCTGTCTTAGCTGGTGTCTTAAATGCCCGCTGGTGCCCACACCACTACCCTGGGCTGGCAGCAGCTTCAGTCAGTACTTTTGCTCCTGGCACCTGCGAGGTAGACATCCTTCCCACCCGGGTCGAGGCTGGAAAGAACCCTCAGAGGGTCTGACCCCCTGGACTCTCCTCCCTCTTGCCTGAGCACCCAAGGCGGTGAACCTGAGCTCCCTGCCATCTGCTGTCAATAATGCATGACCAGAGCCCAGAGTTAATATTGCATGCGGTGGTTAGGACACCGGCCGTGGGGCCAGGCCGCCTGGTCCAAGTCCCAGCTCTGTCACTCAGAGGCTGTGTGCCTTTCAGTGAGTCCTCCACCTTGCTGTGTCTCAGTGCCCTCATCTGTAAAGGATGGATAATACCAGTGCCAACCTCCTAGGACAGCTGAGACGATTCGGAGAGTCAATAAATGAAGGGCTTAAAGCATCTTCTAAGGGCTAAGCTACCTTCACTATCATCACCACCATCATCATCACCATCACTATCACCATTACCACCACCACCAACAACACCATCATCACCACCACCATCACCACAACCACCACCATCTTCATCATCAACATCATTATTACCATCACCATCACTACCACCACCACCACCATCATCAACATCACCATCGTCATCATCAATACCACCATCATCACCACCACTATCACCACAATCACTACCCTCTTCATCATTATCACTATCATCACCAGCACCACCACCACCATTATCATCACCACCACCATCATCATCACTATCACTATCACCATTATCACCACCAACACCATCATCACCACCACCATCACCACAACTATCACCATCTTCATCATCACCATCATCACCATCACCTCCATCACCACCATCATTATTACTATCACTATCACCACCACCACCACCATCATCAGCATCATGATCTCCATCATCACCACCACCATCAACACCACTACCATCACCACCACTATAACTATAATCACCATCATCACCACCACAATCACCATCACGATCTCCATCATCACCATCATCATCATCAATTCCACCATCACCATCATCACCACCACCATCACCATCATCATCATCAATACCACCATCATAACCACCACTATCACCACAATCACTACCCTCTTCATCATTATCACTATTGCTATCATCACCATCACCACCATCATCTTCACCACCATCACCATCATCATCAATACCACCATCATCATCACCACCATCACCATTGCGATATCATCACCACCACCACCATCACCACCACCACCACTACCACTACCACCACCACCACCACCATCATCATCACCACCATCACCATCGCGATCTCATCATCACCACCACCATCATCATCATCACCACCACCACCACCACCACCACTACCACCACCACCATCATCATCATCAATACCACCATCATCACCACCACTATCATCTTCATCATTATCACTATCATCACCACCACCACCATTATCATCATCATCACTACCACCATTACTGCCACCATCACCACCATCTCTGGGCGCAATGTTGCATATCTCATGGGAGATGTCTTTGTTCACATTTCCCAGATGGGCAGGTCCCAGATGGAAGGTGAGGTTCAAAGGGCCAAACGCTCTGAATTAGTCATCGTGTCAAGAGTTAATCAGCAGCGATCTGGGGGAGGCCAAGGACTTCCACATGGTGCTGCTCCATGAGCCAGCAGGGCTGGGTCACATCTGGTAGAAGGCTTAAAAAGGCCAGCTGAACCACGTCCTCTGATCTCTCCCTCCCTGGCTGACGGAGGCCTCTGCTGCTGAACAAGCAGCCTCTGACAGCCGTCCTAAGCAAGGCCAGATGTGGGAAGGGACACACCAATGAGTGTGGAAAAGTCAACAAGGTTTCTAGTCACTCTGAGCTGGGTGCAACACTCCAGCTCATAGTCAAGACCCGGACACTGCCCGGACCTGGGGCAGCGAGATGCCCTTCCATCCCCTGCTCTGCCATGCAGGTCTTCGGGTGCTGGGCAGTACAGTATTTGTGGGAGGGGGTTTGGACATTTTTTGTGTAAACGGCTCTCTTGGGGTTGACTTTGGCTCTGATCACTGCCACCTTCCCTGGAATAGGCGCAGAAGGCCATGGGTAAAAGAAACCTGCAGCAATTTTGCTGGCAAAATAGCCTTTGTCCTCATGTGATGAATCCTGGTTGGCATACGACAAGGATGTGCCCAAGTCCCAGGCAGGTGGGTGATGTGGCAGGGGTGCAGCCCAGGGCTCCACCAACCTGCTGGCTCCTGTTGACCGGTTCACACTCCCCAGCAAGAGCCAAGAATCTCCTGAGTACCATGTCTGTGCCACAGGAGGGATGGATTTCAAAGGGTAAAGACATAAACCAATGAGGCGCGTCACTGCAGGGAGAGGCCCAAACGGCACAGTGTGGGACCCGCCAGGACCGAGGCTACTTCCTGTGAGCCAGACAACACTAAGTGTTTCACCCCAAAATCACAACACCCCAAAGAAGCAGGACCCTGCCGTGCACCCAATGGTGCCCCCTCTCTAATTCATACGTTGAAGCCCCAGCTGCGATGTGACTCATTTGGAGACAGGGCCCTCCAGAACATAATAAGGTCCTGCCTGAGGCTGTGGCAAGGGCTCAGCAAGAGATGGTCCAGGGTTCTTGGCACAGCGGCTGACGTATGGGCAGAGCTGGCTGTGGGGAGTGGTTAGAGGGGTGATCGTGAGGGCTGGAGTGGACAGGGCTAGGTTCCAATTATACACTGCTCCTCCAGCACACTCTTGTAGCCAGTGCTCCCTGGGCAGACCTGTGGGAGGTCTGCATTGCACAGAGCCAGGGGAGGGCTGGTCCCACTCAGGCAGGAAGCAGGAAGCAGGCTGGGAGGAGTGGGGAAGAGGCCACCCTGGGTTTTTGGAAGGGAATCTGGCCTCCCCCAGATGCAGCCACAGAAGCAAAAATGGAAGACAGACAGGAAGGCACATGGAAGGCCGGACTCCTCTCCCATCCTCCAGTCCTGCTTCCTCAAGGAGTAACTGAGGCCGGGGAAGGGGGAGTGCCTTCCCCGCAGTCACACAGCTGGTGGGTCTCAGAAGTTGCTCTAGAGCCCCGATGTCCTGAGACTGGTGTGGGCCCCACTCCACCACCCCCTGCGTGCTGAGCAGAGGAGACCCATCCTGCATGGTACCTGCGAAGGCCGATGTGGAGTTTCGCCACCCTCATGGGCGGGCTCGTCAGAACTTTCCACCATTCAACAAGCTCCTCTTTGCATCACTTCAAAGCACCCACCTTCCCTCTTCAGGAAGAAGTCACGGTCCACCCTGCACTGGGCCCTGGGTGGGAAGTGGGCAGGGAACTGGGAGGTTGTCAGGGTAAAAAGCGGGCGTCGGGGCCTCAGGCTTGGCTTCTGGGGTCCTGTTTGCTGGTGTGATCCCTCCAGCCCGGTGACAGGCCAGGTAGGGGAGGGTGGCCCATGAAGGCGCAAGCTCCGCTCTCCAGAGCTCAGGTCCAGAGAGGAGGCCTGGGCGTTCAGCAAGCGCGCTGGGCAGGGTGGGCTTCTGGGAGGAGGTGAGACTGGCCAGAGTCGGGAAGATGGGAAGGGTATGGCAAGGCAGAGAGCGCAGCAGAAAGGAAGACAGGACAAACATCCCAGGTATTTTGGCTTCTGACTCCAGGAAGGGCAGTCTTAATGGTAGGGGAATACACCATATAACAGTTGGGGCAGTGGGGTGGGAGAGACCTCAGTTTATTCATCTGCAAATGGGAGAGCTGAGACTAACTCCTGAGACTTCTGGGAGGTGGCGGATGATATGACAAGGGGAGACATCCCAGACTAGGCCCTGTGGACATTTGGAGCTGTGCGGCCGAGTAGCAGCCACTCTTCTGAGGCAATTCCCTGGCCTCTTGTACCTGAGTGTCCCTCGAGCAGAAGCGACGGCGGCCCTGCTCTGGACAGTCCTTGCAGGATTTGCAGGACAGGGCAGGTAGAGGCAGTACCTCCTCCAGAGAGGGCTTCGTTTCTTACTGTGCGCTGCAACCCTCCCTTCAGGAGAAAAGCTGGCTAGCTTTGCTTGCAGCCCATTTGAAAAGATCACGGTTCCATTCTATAAAGAACCCCATGGGACTTGGGGCCCCGGGTAGCCTGACCCAGCCAAGGAGATGGAACTTGAGACCTGCCTTTCCAGGGCCCTGACTCCAAGGGTCGTGGGGCGTAATCTGCTACCTAAGGAAAGTCCAGCAGCTGCTCACCATGACCAGCCCTGCCCCTCCGTGCCGCTCAGGTTTCTGCTTGTTTCCTGGGCCAGCCCAGAGGCCCAACAGGAGGCACTCCACCTAGGAGGTGACCATTCCCCCACCCCCTGCCCCAACAACCCACAGCCAGGCTGGGAGATATGGCTCCCTCTGTCCCCACGTAGGGCCAACCCCGCCATGCAGCTGCACACCAGGGTTCCCCCAGATCAGGCTGAAGGTCAGAACACATCCTTACCCAGCCACTCCTTCTGCCCAGTCCTTCTCCAGACACTTGCTCATAACCCTCAGGCACTCAATCCCTGCCTCAGGCTCTGCAGGGAGGAGCTGAGACCCCTGCAGGAGGCCAAGCTGAGCAGGGGTCATTAGGAAGAGAATCTTGGCAGAGGGGTGTTCTTCAAAGTTCAGAGAACTTTCCAAGAGCAAGATCCTCAGCAAATACCTGGTTCAGAGCCGGGCGTGGTGGCGCACGCTTGTAATCCCAGTACTTTGGGAGGCGGAGACTGGAGGATCCGGGTTCGCGGCCAGCCTCAGCTCTTTCTCTCTCTCTGTCTCTTTCTCTCCCTCTCTCACCTTAGTGAGGCCCTCCGCAACTTCGTGAGACCCGGTTTCAAAATAAAGTATAAAAAGTAGGGCTGGGGGTGTAGCGCGGAGGTAGAACGCCCCTGCGTTCAATCCCCGGTACCGCAAAAAAAAAAAAGAAAAAAAATACCTGGTTCAGACTCTTAAGAATTAATGGATCCCCCAGTGCATGCCAGGTCTTTCTTAGATGCTAGAAATACCAAGGTGAACAAGAAAAAGTCCCTTTTCTTCTGGAAGCTTATGAATCAAATAAAACAGAGTCGCTAACAGGAAACATTTTTGCAGGACACTTTACGGGACTTGGGAGGCAAGTAGAATGGATGCGGATGCAAAGCTCGGGCGGGCTGCTGCCTTTGTCTTTAATGCAGGAGGTCTGCATCTTCTGCCAGCATCTGCCAGTAGGGTGGCATCCCAGGCTTTGACAGTTCTTTAAAGCTACCAGCCCCCGTACCTATTTCTAATTCAAATTAAATTTTAGATTTAAAACAGTTCCTTGGTTGCATTAATCAATTGACCAATTAGCACCACTAATGAAATGAACTAATTTAATTAAAATTAAATTTAAAATAAAGTTCCTCCATGGCACCACGCAATTGCAGGTGCTCCCTAGCCTCGTGGGGTGAGTGGCTACTGTCGTGGACAGTGAGGGTAGAGATCATGCCCACTGGGAAAGCTCCACCAGGGAGCCCTGGGAGATAGGAGGACAGGCCTTGGGGCTGGTGACTGGTTCTACAACTTGCTGGCTGGGAAACTTTGGGTAAGTGTCTTAACCTCTCTGAGCTCCATTTCCCCACCTACAGGAAGAGAACAACAGGAGGAATCTCTTGGGTTTTTGTAGGGATCCCAGGGAACTGGCAGGGGGGCTGGGAGAATGCAAAGTTGAGCTCCTGATGGACTCCTTGGTACAGGCAGAGAACAGAGTTGGGCAGAGGGAGGAGGCAGAGAATCGAGGAGGCAGAAAGGACCTGGGTGCTGTGGGCGAGCTGAGCAGAAGGGATGGGTTTGCAGGTCAGGTGACTCCAAGAGGGCAGAGAAAGCTCACGAACAAAAATTATTGAAGGACAAAGTCTTCCCAATTCCCCTTTCTGGTCCCTTCCTCTAGTTTCACTCTGCCCTCGGGATGTGCCCATCCTCCCTGGGCATCCCAGCTAAAACCATCTTTCATGATGGATGTTTCAATGGCAGAGATGAAGCTTGGTGAATGAACCTCTTGGTGGCCTCTTGAAAACCTCTCTGCTTTCCAGAGGCTTCTCTGGACATATGATGAGGTTCCTACCAGACATAAGGCCAGGAAGTCTCATGGCCCTTTGGTCCCCGTCACTTGGAATGTGGGCCGGGAGGCTGGGCAGCACCTGCTGGACGCGATTGGAGACGAGCCCAGGCGGAGGTGAGTGCTTCCAGGAGGATGTTCCTATCTGAGGACAGGTCTGCTAGGGACTTGCTGGATGGATTGAAACCAACTGAGGCACGAGGAGCTTCAGGTGCCCCCTCGGTAAGGTGGTGATGCCGGCACCCATGACCGCAGGGCTCTATGCACCCTGAGCATGCACCTGTGCATCCATCTGGTCAACACATGGACAGCACCATGCAGCTGCACTCAGAGGTCCTCTTGGGTCCCCAGGTGGCCACTGCAAGCTGACAGCAGCAGGAGGACTCAGATAGAAGCTCATCGTGGGGAAGGACAGAGGACAGAAGGGTTGTATGAAGCGGCCAGTCTCTGGGGCTTTGTTCTGAAGTCCTCATGCTACACATCCAAGCCAATAACCAGCGACCTTTCCAAATGGGATTTTAAGTGATAAACAGAGGCGCTCGTAGCCACAGCAGACAGAGAGGGAAGAGCTGAAAACCTTGTCATCCCCCCTCTTTAAATTTCCAGTGTCAGTGCCGAGTGCCTGAATTAAATCCTTCGATACACTTGCACATTTTGGCAATAAATACTGATCTCAGGGGTTTTTAAAAGATCCAGAAACACATTTTGAAAATTCTTATCAAGCCAAAGCTTGCTAAGGACAGAAAATCAAGGTTGTCTGGGCTTGGCGCCTTTAATTCGTGGTGTTTATAGGGAAGCAGAGATGCATTGAATCTGCAGTTCTTCCGAAGTAGCCAAGGTGAACATCACAGAAGTCTGGGGCACATCTAATAGCAGAGGGGTGACTGCATTTATTGAACACTCACTGTGTGCCTGTCACTTCACATAATACAGCTAATCCTAACTACTAAGATGTGCACCATTTCCAACACTTTACATGGCTTAAGTCATCTGATCTTCCAAACAATCTATTGTTAGGTGTCATATTGTCACTCCATAGTTAGGCAAGCACAGAGAGTTGAATGCACTTGTCCAGGGTCACACAGATTGTAGATGGCACAGGCTGTACCGGAATCCAGGTCACTGGGCTCTGGAGCTGACGCCAACAATGACCCAGGACCCTAAGCTGCCCCCCTTCACCTTCCCTACGGCCCTGTGGAGTCGCACACCATCATCTGCACGCTTAAGAGGCAGCCACGGAGACACAGGAAGCCCTTTCCCGGGTCACCCGGCCAGCAGTGAATGTGTGAGTCTCTGCAGGGTCTGTCCAGCCCCGCACCCAGTTCTCCAGAAGGTCACGAGGTCAAGCAAGCCTTGGCAGAAGTCAGCCATCCAGAGATCTGAATGCACTTCCCCGCTTGTCTTTTGCAAAGCCAGTGGGTTTTTGAGTTTATCATTAAAATTCACAATGGGACAGTTACATCGTAAACACAGCACGGGGTGCAAGAACGCCTTTGGAGCCAGATCAGGAGAAAGAAGGAGTCTCCTTGGCCGAGTGTAAAATTCCCATGTCATTCCTTCAAATCAGACTTGACAGCCTGGTCCACTAAGGGTCCAGACTGTAGGAGGAGAGGGAAGGGGGAGACTGATGGCTTCCCTGTAGGGAAGCTGGGGGTCCTCACTGGGGTCCCACTGGGGCTGCCAGGATCAGGTGGCTGACTGGACATGTCTATCAAGGGTCAATGGGCCCAGTGTCCCTTGAGAACCCTCAGCAAGGCCAGTGGTGACCGCCAAGGTCACAGGAGTGGCAGAGGGAGGGGAAACCCATCAGCCTCCACTCCCCATTCCAGCACAGACCTGCTCACCTAGTCATAACACCTCGGCCTCTGCTGTCTCTGCCTCTGCACCACCTCCCCTCTCTTCCTGGGAACTTGGGGACCCACCAACATGTAGACCAAGGCCAGCAGGGCCACACGGCCTTGCCCCAAACTGTCCACCAGAACCCATCATTTCAAACTGGAAGCGGTGACGCATGTCTGTAATCTCGGTACTTGGGAGGCTGAGATAGGAGGACCACAGGTTCAAGGCTGGCCTCAGCAACTTAGGGAGACCCTCAGCAACTTAGGAAGACCATGCTTCAAAATGAAAAATTTAAAAAGGGCTTGAGATATATTTTGGAGGTAGAATGCCCACATTCAATCACTAGCACCCCTCCCCAAAGAATCCACCACTCCAGATTTTGAGTACTTTTTTACTCTTTTAGTCCCTCTCCCCTTTCATTTTATTTTGGGGTAGGGAAGGCCCCTGCTTATAAAATCCCATAGTTACAAAAAGGGAAAAGACTAAATGCATAAGAACTAAGCTCTAAGACAAAGGTTGGCAATCTAGAGCCATCTAGATTGGCTGCCTGTTTTTGTTAATAAAGTTTTTTTGAAATGAAGTTGTGCACATGCAGTTACACATGATCTATGTCTGCCTCCATGATACCATAGCACAGTTGAGCATTCACAGGAGAGACCTGCTGGCTCTCAAAGCCTAAAATTATTGACTATCTGGCCCTTCATAAAGGTTGCTGATTTCTGCTCTAGGGGATTAAATCCCAAACGACAAGGTTTGATGTCAATGGCAAGCCAGGAAACACATGTGCAGCCCATGTAGACGCCTGGCTAAGATTCAGCATATACAAAGAGCTCTCACAAAACAATAACCTCATACACACACACATACCACACACACACACACACACACACACACACACACACACAGAGTGAATCAACCCAGAAGGAATGCCCAACCACCAGTATGCTATAGAGAACAGTTCTGTCCTGCTAATACTAAAATCAACACAGCCAATAGACGCCATATTTTCTATACGTGAATATCCAAAATGATCGTGACCCACCTGCTCTAGCTCATTCCTCATCTGACCATTTTCCACCCTGTGCAGTACGCTCCCTGGCAACGGGCAGCGGTGGTATTCATGTCAGTCCTAGGAACAGATCAGAAGCTCAGAGTGGACCAAAGCCACAGCACTGCTCACACTTCCCCTGGAGACGGAGCCTGGAGCGGGCTGTTGGCGAAGAACGGACGTGTCAGTGAGAATTGGAGGTAGGGTAGGGCTGGCTCGCATCCTTTGCTCCTTCCCACAGCTGCCCAGGCTGTGTGGAGGATCCCTCTCCTCTATGCACGCCCTCTGCGGGCTGGTGAATGCACAGGCTGCCCTCCACGCAGAGGTGAAGGGCGTCAGGAGGCTCCTCGCACTTCTTTCTGAATTATTGGACACTACGGTTCTCTCTGGGGCTAACTTCTGAGCACATGAGCCAGGTTACAAGGAATTGGGGGCAGGGGTCCTGCATTCTCTGGGCACTAGGTGAAGTAGGTAGGGGTCCAAATGTAGCATGGGTCTGCTCCTCGGTCCCTGGCCTCACTAGTCCAGGGGTCCAGGCCTTCAATTCAATCCTATAGTTTCCTGCAGCCTCCATACAGAGATGGAATCAACATCGCTCATTTTCATATTGACCCCTGGCTCATCTCGAGCCCTGGGGTCCACCCCCTCTCACTCTCCAGCCAAACCCTAGTCACAGAACTCAACTGAGGTGACCTGTCCTTCCCCCATTTGG
Organism: Glis glis; assembly: GCA_004027185.1. Lineage (NCBI taxonomy): Eukaryota > Metazoa > Chordata > Mammalia > Rodentia > Gliridae > Glis > Glis glis. The sequence goes on along the minus strand of PVJS01000641.1, from coordinate 37,539 downwards.
GTGTCTTTTGGAGGGACCTCTCCACCAGCCTCTCCATTTTCTGGATCCTTCTGCTTCCCCTGCATGGTCGTGTCCTTGGTAGGAGGGCATGCCTCATCCTGCTGTCTGGGGAGAGAGCTCCTCCCAGTGAGATGCTAGGCCACTGGCCCTAGGAGACTGTACCTGCTCCTGGCAGTACTTGAGCCCCTGTGCAACCCTTACACATTCTCCCTTGATCTCTGTGCAGTCCTGCCAGCTCCATATCTGGTCTTAACCTCTCAAACTTAATTACTGCCACAGGGCCTTTGCACTGGCCAAATTGTCTGGCTCCTTCCTCTCATTCCTGTCCCAGCTCAAGTGTCATCCTTCAGGGAGAAGGAACAAGAGGCCAAACATAGATGACATTTCCCTAATTCTTTCCTTGGCAATTTAGATCCATCCACTCAACTAGAGTCTCACAATAGCCTGTGACACCAGCAAGACAACAATTTCAAATGGCCCGCCCGGTGTCACAGCTAGGGCACCGTGAGCTGGCACTGCTCCTAACTCTGAACTCCAAGTCCTGGCTCACGTGCTCAGCTCCAGGGACGGCCACATAGGGGAACACACAGCCCTTCTCAGTGTGAGAGTTTACAGGCAGACTCTTGGAGAATGCTGGGTCAGGAGCAAGAGTGCATTCTGCAATCAGACTCCAGGGGTGTGGTTGGGGGACCCTCCAGGGAGAGGCCAGAGCTGATGTCTGCACCTGCAGGGTCAACGTGTTAACTCAGCCGTCAGGCCCCACTCTGCCTGGGCACAGTCAGCCCCTGGCAGCTTCCTGCCCACTGGCTGAGAGCTGTTTCCAGCTGCTCGGCGGGGAGTCTGAATTTGCCCTGCGCCAAGCTCCTGGCCAGGCGTTCATCGAAGCCATTTGGCAACACAGTGGTTGGACAGTCTCATGGATGAGGGCCCGGAAGCCCCGGCCCGACGCTGGGCTCTGCCATTAGAAGCTGCGTGACTCGGAGCAGGACCTTTCCCTCTGTGGGCTGCAGCTCCTGCTTTGAAAAGTGGTGGTGAGCAGGAGCCTGCCTGGATGGTGGACAATCTGGGGCAGACTAAAACGTCAGTTTGAGTCCAACAGGGTCAGCAGATCCCCGGAGACTTCTGGCAAGTCCCTAAATGCTGAGCCTCAGTTTCCTAACCCATCAATCATTGGGCTACATCAGAGCTGTGCAGTCTATGAGCTCACAGGTGGGCTTTGGATGTGCTGTAAAAGCAGTTGGAGAAACTTTGAGTTAGCTGCACCTTTTAAAAGTCTGAAAACTTCACATAAAAATCTAGACCTCTGGCTTCCCCTGGAAAGGAAGGGAAGATCCAGGGGCGCCGGGCTCATATTCCTCGGGACTGAGCCGCAGTCTTCTCCCTGCCTGGCACCTGGTCAGTACTACAGCTCACCGCAGGCCCCGCTGGTCCCCTACTGTCTCACCAGACCTTTTTACCCATTTGTAGTACCTGTGCGGCCCCTGGAGATGCATAAGACTGTGACCCTGCGACTGGGAGTGAAAGGTCTCCTCTGCTCCTGCTGTCTGTGACTTTCCTGATCTGCTACCCTGCCATCCCTGGGGCAGACAGTGTAGGGCCACCCAGCTTGCAGCCGCCTCCTCCAGGGCTGCCCCTGCTGCCCTGCCAGGATCCTGATGCCCTGGTTAGCAGAAAGATGAAACCTCTGCGGTGCTCCCAGCAGCCGTCAGGCACGCCCGCCTCCGCTGCAGCTGCAGCCTCCTGTAATTACCTGCCGTGGGTAATAAAGGCCTCCTTCAGAAACCTCAGAAAGGACCCTGCAAGGAGGACATTTTCCCCGGTAATTTCCTGATCATAGAATTTCAGGCTGAGAAGGGACTTTAAATAAGGCAGCTAGACCAACCCATCATTTGATGCTTAAATCTCCTCCCGCGAGGCTGGGTGATTCCTTTGAGGTCTGTTTGCCCAGCACTGCTGGGAGCTGGGAATACACAGACGCTAGCACAGCCCGACCCGGGAGGCCCCAGACACGGAGGCCAGCCAGGTAAACATAATGACAAGGAAGGGCTGCAAAGACGCTGAGATCCGAAAGCTGCCATCTGCACAGCCGGACTGTGTGCCAGACGCAAGTACAGCATCCCCCCCAAGTCTCAGGAAAACGCTCCAGCGGGTGCTATTCTTAACCCACAGTTTTCAGGTAAGGACTTGAGGCTCAGAGAGGTCGAGGCCTTTGGTTGAGGCTGCACAGCCTGTAGTTGCTAGAACTGGCTCGGATCCAGCCATGTGGGATTGTAGAGGTGGGTTTGTAAACAGTACTTCAGCTGGCTATTCTAGAAGGGTAGCCGAGGAGGGCAGGGGAGGTCTGAGGCTCTTGAAGGGACAAATGTCTATGCTCAGGATCCTGAAGGGCAAGGACAGCAAGCCAGGCTGGAGTGGGGGAAGGGAAGCGAGAGGGGCCAGGACGAGGAAGGGACAGTCACTGAGGCCCCCTTAGCCATCAGAGAAATACAAATGAAACTAGGAGGTGACATTGCTTGACACCTATCAGCCTGCCAAAAATGGCAAGTTGCTGGGATTTTAAGAGCTGACATGCACTAAGGGGACTCTGGCTCAGTCACTGCAGGGCCCCCGGCAGCATCATGGCAAATCACACATCGGCATGCTCTATGCCAGCAATTCCACAGCTGGGCAAATACCAGAGATATCCAAACTATTGAGCACATTCCGGAATGTTCTTATATATGTGAAAGAAAAATGCTGGTTCACAAGGAATTTAAAATAGCACAGGGAAATGCTTCTACTATAATGTCAAGGTGGCAGGAGTCGGGAGAAAAAGAAGGACAACGGAATCACCTTATTACTAACAGCTTCCTGGGAAGTGTCAGGAACTCCGGAGCTCAGCGATGACACGCTCCAGCACTGTGACTTCCAAGAGTCGTGTTTTGGGGACCTCTGGGGGGTCTTTACAATTTCCCCCATTCGTTATTCACTCATTAGATCCGTATTGACTGAGGCGTATTGCTAGGGGCAGGTGACGACCCAGATCGAGTAGAGTCACAGCAGGGACCAAAACTGACCGGTCAGTGGAGCTTGAATTCTAGGGAAGACAGGGAATGACGGGGAAGTGAACGCATGACAGGCAGACATTGACAAGCCACGGTGAGAAAGAAGGGAAGAGCAGGGGTGACGAGGGACAGCGCCATGGGCTGTGGCACGCACAGGGGCTGTTTCCTGTGTATTCTGCTGTGAAGCCCACCCTACGGGGGCCAGCCCCTTTCTGTCACCACAGGAACTTCTGTGCCCCTCTCGCCTACACACACACTTCTGCCTTCTTCTTTTTTATTTTTATTTATTTTTTTGGTACTGGGGATTGAACCCAGGGGAATTCTACCTCTGAGTGACACCCAGCCTTATTTTATTTTTATCTTAAAACAGTGTCTCCCTAGGTTGCTGAGAGTCTCACTACTTGCTGAGGCTGTCCTCAAGCCTGAGATTCTCCTGTCTCAGCCTCCCAAGTACTGAGATGTGCCACCTTGAGATGTCCTCAAGCCTGAGATCCTCCTGTCTCAGCCTCTCAAGTACAAGCATGTTCCACCATGCCCCAGCCTCTGCCTTCTGTGGCTCTACACTGTCCCAGCTTCAAGAGAATCTTAATTCAGATCGTCAGGATTCCTACAGTTTCCGAGTCATCAAGAAAGTTGTCAAGCCAGGCATGGTGGCACACGCCGTAATCACAGTACCTGGGAGGATGAGAGAGAAGAATCTCAGGTTGGAGGCCAGCTCAGCAACTTAACGAGATCCTGTTTCAAAATAATTAAAATAGGACTGGGGGTGGAGCTTGGAGATAGAATGTCCCTGGGTTCAATCCCTCCTGTGGAAAGAAGGAAGAGATGGAGGGAAGGAGGCGGCCTGTCTGGAGCTTTTCCTGTGGGTCAGGGACATGTGTTGTCTCCATGTTTAGCAGGAAGGCCATGAGCTCCCAGTCCTGCTGCACCACAGGACACAAACGGTTAGCACACAAGGGCATCCCCAGGGGCACCTGGAACTCACCAAGTGCTGTCTGTTCCCACACCTCACCTCAAAGCCCTGTCCAGGGAAGCCACCGGTTTGCTGTCCGTCCCATAGGAGTGCATTGCAATTCTATGCCACAGCTGCAAGTCTCAGAGAGGCCAGCCAAGTTGCCGAGGTAGCTCAGCTCGCTTGCTGGCATGGGAGAGCTTGGGTTCAGATCCCAGTGGAGTCCCGGCCCAGTGGCCGTGGGAGCATGCGAGTTAATACCTAGGAGCCTGTTTCTACCCAGAAGCCAGAGACAAACCCAAGGCTGACCCACAGCCACAATGCCACTCACTTGGCTGAGCACCCAGCGTCCTGCAGCACAGAGCAGGCCCTGTGGGGGCGACATTCTGCTGCCACCGTCCCCACTGGGGCAGGTCCTTCTTTGGACAAGGGAAGGGTCTCCTGTGGGTCCCCAGCTCAGGGCGAAGAGGTGCTGGGGCCTGAGTGTGGGGAAGGGTCTGAGGGAACCTAGGGAGGAGACAGGGCTCTGCCCAGAGGGCTTGAGCTCTGCTCCTGGCATCAAGGGGCTCCGGTCGCTGTCCTCCATTCCGTCCAATTCCAAATTGATGGGGTAGGGACCTGGGTGGGGACCCACCCAGGGTCTGAGAGGCATTTTCAAGAGTCAAAGAAACTTCATTCATGCCAGCAGGGCAGGGGAAGACTACCACCCCACTCTGATTTCTCTTTCGGGGCTAAGGGATTACCCCTAACTCAGACAGGAGCGCCTCAGGATCCAGTCCGTTTCCCCTAGACCCCCCTCACTTGGATAATAGGCATTTTCATCCACATCTGTGAACTGGGATTAGGAAAAACGGAAAAACACAGGCTTTATAGGCAGGTCACAGTCTCTCCTGCCTTGACTCACTGTGCACAGAGCCCGGCCCAGTGCTCTGCCTCTGCCACACCCCGCTGCTTCCCCAAGGACAGAGGGCAGCCCTGCTCTCCTCCGGGCTGTCCCGCCGCTGCGTGGATTCTACATCGGCAACCACAGGAACCGTCCCTGGACTCTCCTGCCTCCAGCCCTCTGCCTCACTTCTGTCCCTTCATTTGCCAACCACATTGGACCTAACTAACAGGTCCCTCCGTGGTGTCTCAGGAAAGCACTGTCCTGAGCCTGGGCAGTGGGCCAGCGACATCACACTCCCAGGACCTTGGTAGCTGTGCAAGTTCTCAGTGGCCCAGACCTTCTGGATCAGACACTCTGGGGTGGGAACTAGAAATCTGGGTCTTAAGAGCCCTCAGGGGATTCTGAAACAGGCTACAGTTGGAGCAGCAACGCTGGAGTCAATCAAGGATCCAGTACGAACTCATCCCTCCTCTACCTGGGCGGTGGGAGTGTACTTCTTCACATCATTGATGCTGCGCTTGGCCATGTGATTTGCGTCGGCCAAAGCATGTGGGATAAAGTGCCAGGATGTATTCAGAAAGTTCAGAACCAGGATCGTATAAGGCTTTGTGTGTCTGTCCCTCTGCAAGCATCTGGCTTCCGTCATGAGACAAACCTGCTTCAGGTAGCCCATGACCATCCAGCCCGGGCCAACTCAACTCACCGACCACCATGAAAATAAAAGGATGCTCTTATGCCGTCTTGTGGTTATTTGCTACCCAGCAAAAACTGACTGATACACCCTCTCTGCTCAAGCATCCCCACATATTGCTCTGGCTGGCCTCCCAGCTCAAGTTGAGAGCCTGGAGATTATAATACAACACCTATCTCAAGTTTTTAAAGAGGGTTGGATGAGTTACTATCATCCTAATTTTTCAGATGAAAATCTATAACAGGTTAAGAACTTGCCCACTGTCACCCAGCTAATATATAGGACCAGTCTGCCAGACAGAGCTCGTGACCACCAGGGACATTGGAAGGTGTAGGTGACATTGGAATTGTGCCGATGAGCAGATCCTCCTGCTTCGGCTCTTATGAAGGTAGGCTTGAACCGTCTAGGCTGGCCTGCACTCTGGGCAGCCTGCGTTTTGGCAAGCTCTGGAGCTGAAGATGTCCCTGTGCAAACATACCAAGTCTAGTACCCAGCCCTAGTCTCTGGACACCAGGGACCCTCACCCTCTGTTGTTCACAATGCCCTCGCTCAGTCCTCAGCCAGGAATGCAGATTATTCTAGATCAAGAGAAAGGAGGGATAAAGAGTTAACAAAGGCCATGCCACCCAGAGCCACCAAGTCATGTGCAGTCCTGCTTGTGTGAGTTGTAGAATCATGGAGTTTCTTTCTGTCCTTTTAATCCAGGTATCTGTCTGCATAGAAGGAAGCATGGCTGAGTGGCCGGGGCCCGATGGCTGTGTGCTCCTGAGACAGAGCTACAAGTCAGAGAGAAAGGGAAGGAGTGTTGGGCCTCCTGAGCAACAGAGACATGGCTGTAAACTGTGCAATTAAGCAACGATGAAAGAGTGAGTTGCCAGGGCTCGGGCAGAAATAGCCAGGGTGTTTCCTGGACAAAGAAGGCCGCATGTGATGACAGTAGAACTGTCGCTTGGACGAAGTTGTCCAGAGCAGAACATTGGGTAGGTACGTGCTGTTTTCTGGTACCAAGTGGGCGAAGGAGCCACCGGGAGAGAATGAGGAAGAAGGAAAGGGAGGGACGTCTGCTGAGGGCCCAGGGCTTGGCAGAGGCCATGCACTCACACACGACACTGGGCTGAGCTCCTGCAATCAGGTTGTGTATCCCCAGGGGCCAGACAAGAAAACTGAGGGTCAGAGAGGTGCAGGGACTTGCCCAAGCCCATCTGAGTACTGACTCTTGATCCTGGTTTTGACTGATCCCAGGTCCAGGTCCCCATCAGGGCTAACTACAGTGCGTACTTCTGTTGTCATCTGCTGGTGAAAGGGCTGTGTTTTAACAAAGGTTAAGGTGAGAGCTTGTTTTATTCTGGGTGGGGTGGGCAGAGTGGAAAAACGGAGATACTTTGCCTCTGTTTGCTACAGGTGCTGAGCCCGAGAACAGGCATGGGTTTGTGGATGAAGCATTGAATTAGGAATTGAATCACTGAGCTTCAAATCCTGCCTCTAGGAATGCTGTGTGAGCTTGGGTAAATTACTTCCTTCTCTGTGCAGCAGTGCCCTTATCTGGAGACACAGGGTGGAGGTGATGGAGTGAGGTGGATCCATTCCAATTCCCTGTAGCTCTGAAACCTTCCACTGCATGTCAGTTTGGCATGGTGGTTATAAGCAAGGGCCCTGGTGTCAGATTGCTGGGCTCAAGTCCCAGCATGCCCCTGAGCATCTTTGCGGCCTCAGCCACATAACTTTGCAGTGACTATTTGCCTTGTGTGAAATGAGGGTAATGGTAACACCCACTGCATAGGTTGTTAGGACAGTTAAATGAGATGATGTGTGCAGAGAACCATAGACAGACTCTGCAGAGTCTATGTCAAGACCCCAGACGGGCCTCTCAGAGCCCAGGCTGTCCCGAGGCAAGAAGAACCAGCTTTCCCTGGGGGACTCACAACTCATCGTCTCCACCTTCCCAGCCCCATCTTTGCCCCTTGGAGAAATACCCACATGCTCCAAGGATAAGGCCAGGCTCCTGCCAGGAGGGAGGCACCCCCAGATGTCAGAGGCTAGAGTGCTGAGCCTGAATCCCTCCACCCCCATGGGGACCAATTGCCCCATGGGGACCATGTCCATCCCTAGCAGGGCTTGTTAAGACATTCCAAAGACAGTGCACCTAGAGGAGGGAATTGAGTTGAACTCCCAGGACCCCAGACTTAAAACCTGGCCCAAGTCCCAGCATCCAGTGCTGGACAGAAAGGGAGGGCCGAGCCCAGGTGCCCAGGGGATGGCTGCACACTGTTCCCTGATCCATTCACACGTCCTGGGTCTGTCGGGTACCAGGCACTGGGCTAGGCACTGAGGTGCAACGCTGACCACAGCCCAGTGCGCGTCTAGTGTCTCGCACTGAGCACACTGGGCTAGACAAGCTTGCTGGCCTGAGCTGAGTCAGGCCCAAGGGCTGAATCTGGCTGGCCACCTAGTTTTGTAAAGGAAGAGTTTGTTATGGGAATGCAGCCACACCCATTCTGTTGTGTACTGCACTGGGGTGGCTGCTGTTTTTGCCACAGGGCAGAATTGAGTAATCAAGAGAGAGCAAGCTGGTCAGCGAAACCTACACCATTTATTGCATGTCCCTTTACAGTGAACATCTGCTGCCCTGCTCAGCAGAGAGGGTCTGAGACAGCAGGGCCACACCCATCCTCTGCCCAGGGAGGTAGAGATGACACAGCTTTGGGCAGATTTGACCCTCTGAGAACAACAGGGTGCATGAGAACATGCCACTCAGACGGGCACAGCAAAACTGGCCCTTGCGTTGCTCTAGTAAGGGCCAGAGCCATGCCACATGGGTAGACTTGGGCCTGGGGCACAGGAGATGTGGTAGGGCTGAGCAAACTAGACTTGCAGGACGAACCCTGTCTAGAGGGGTCCTTGTTCTGTGGAATTTGGCGTCTAGTGGAGGAATCTGACAGGCAGCTGCCAGGTACACTGTGATGGGGGGGTTGAGGGAGGAAGGAGACAGATGGGTGCTTAGGGGACTAGGAGATGGGATGGCAAGTGTCCTAGAAAAGAGACTGCATTCTAGAAGGGCCCAGGGCTGGGTGTGGGGGCCGATCCTGAGCCCAGGTGTGAGGTCATGAAAATCAGGACCAACCAGCTATCCCATCTGGTGGGACAATTGAAAGGCCTGGCTAAGGAGAGGGACGGCTGGCTGGTGGAGGGGCTTCCATCTGAAGCGGGACATGCGAGGCTGGAGGTACTCACAGGACACCACGGAGCCCAGGACAGGGCTCAGGCGGTCCCCAGAGGAGCCTAGGGAATCAGCAACAGAAAGTCACTGAATTCCAAGAAGAGATTCGGTGTTTCCCTTGGAGGTACACAGTGTCACCAAAGCCACTGAGGCCCCTATGACTCGACCCCCCTTCCTCTGACTCCTCCTCTGGCCCTGCCTGGCTGTCCAGACCCCTGACCCCTCTGCTGCTTGGGTTTGCTGGGCCCTTCCTCCCCCCCTAGTGCTTGGCGGTGGCGACCCCCTGCTTCTATACCCACATGGGTGGCATCTCCTTTTCCCCATCTCTGTTTACCTTTCTCTTCTCCATGTGGCCGTCTCAGCCATCCCACTGCCAACACACCCAAACCCTCTTACCCCCTGCTCTTCTTCATAGCTTCTCTCCTTCCTGTGTCATGGAATCTGTTATGAATGGTCTGTCTACCTACTGGGATCCACGAGGGATTGTTTGTTACTTTATTGAAGTATCCCGGCTCTGAACCCTGCCTGGCCCTTCCAGGCATTCCATGGGTTGTTTGCTCATTGAATTCATGAATACACAGAGTGGGGAGGACATGGCGAGCTCAGGCTCCCAGGATACTCTCCAGGTGGCTGTCACAGAGGGTGTCCTGCACGAAAGCCACCGGAGGACCAGGAGCCGCGTCCAGGAAACCGCACTCCTTCCCTCGTCACGGGCTCTGGCTGTCTGACCATGGAAGCCCAGCCTTCTTTCTTCCTTTGAACCTACGTGTTTTCAAAGGCTAAGGCAAAGCATGTGCCTTTGCTAATTCCACACCAAGAGCTTCCAGACAAAGAGCGATTCAGGAGACGCTCCCTGTATGAGATGAGCAGCCGGGCCTCCCAGGGCCTCCCCAGCAAGGCTGTGGCCATCCTGCTTTGATGCTGTGGTGCCTGTGGCCAGATGTTCCCCAGAAGGCAGAAGTGAAGACAGCCCCTGTCAGGGTAAGAGGAGGCAGGAGCTGTCATCAGGCCTGGATCCCAGCTCAGGGAGGGGGCAGGGCTCCACGGCCCCAGCAGCCCCAGCAGCTGGTCTCCTGCTGGGCCCGCATCTGCAGTTATGCTCCACGCAGCAGTCCTGGACGCAGCGTGGCTGTGCCTCAGTGCCCCTCATTTTAAATATGAGTCTCAGGAATGATGTGAAATGGGTCACTTTGGCTGGAGTAACTTGAGAGACTTTTTACTGGCTTTAGAATATATATATATATATATGTAAATATATATATATATATGTATATGTACATGGATATCTGGTATATATTACATATAGTGCATATACACATATAGGCACATATGTAGTATAGGTACACAGTCCATGTATATACACATATAATATATATGCATATAGTATGTATGCATATGATATATGTGTATGTATGTATATATGTGTCTCGATGTTGTTATGTAACAGCAGTTACTATGCACCCTGCTCTAAGAGCTTTATAATATTAACTCTTTTTTTTTTGCGGTACCGGGGATTGGACGCAGGGGCGTTCTACCTCCGCGCTACACCCCCGGCCCTATTTTTTTATGCTTTATTTTTGAAACCGGGTCTCACGAAGTTGTGGAGGGCCTTACTAGGGGGAGAGAGAGAGAGAGAGAGAGAGAGAGAGAGAGAGAGGAGAGAGATCGATCATCGATCGATTGCGCGCACGCGCATGCGCGCTGAGGCTGGCCGCGAACCTGGATCCTCCGGTCTCCGCCTCCCAAAGTACTGGGATTACAAGCGTGCGCCACCACGCCCGGTTTAATATTAACTCATTTAAGTCTCCTAATTCTCCCATAAGGAGGCACTGCTATCCCACTTTATGGAGGCCGGATGCGAAACCCAGAGAAGTTAAAAACTTACGTATGTAGGTAGGAGCTGAGTGTGGCTCACTCAACTTATTGCAGATGGATCAGGAATGTGACCCCAAGGAGCCTGCCTACCCAAAAACCAGATTCTTAACTACTCTGCTTGTGGCTGGTAAATTTCCCCAGCACAGCAAAAATAAAAATAAATAAATAAAACAGAGAAAAAGAAGGCAGGCAGGCAGACAAGCAGGCAAAAAATAAGAAAATGAAAAGAAAGAACAACAAAAACAAATGATGTTCCAGGCCCCCATGGGGGTCACGGAGGCCTCTGTGGAGCCTGTGATGTCGCAACCATTTTCACAAGGTCACTAAGGGGTCCTTTGTTCTCTCACGCTCATTCTCGGTGGCAGATGACAACTGATTTCGCAACAGACTGAACACAGAGGCAGAGAACTCACCGCCGTCCTTTCAGCCAGACTTTAAAGAGATGGATAAAACCAGACTGCTCTTCTCCTTCTTTCCTGTTTTTGGTTAAATGGTAACTTTTCCTTAAAATGTTATGCATGTTGCCATATGATGGATTTAAAATAATTTCATCTTTAAATGATGAAATATTTCAATAATTTTCCAGTTTATTTTACTTATTCATTTTTCTGGTACTAGGGATTGAACCCAGGGGCGTTCTACCTCTGAACTAAATCCCCCAGCCCTTTTTATTTTCCATTTTGAAATAGGGTCTCGCTAAGTTGCTGAGGCTGGCCTCCAGTCTGTGATCCTCCTGTTTCAAGCTCCCAGGTACTGGGATTACAGGCGTGCACCACCACAGCTGGCATCTAATATCAACATCTGATATGATGCATATTAACAGATATGAGCCTGTGAAGGGACCATCAATAGTAACTACATAAAAGAGTTGCCCTGGGTTTGAGAACTGCCACATGGGACTGCCAAACTTGCCCGCAGTCCCAAGTATCAGGCAGGGTTCCTGAAGGGGGTCCTCTTGGCAATTGGCCAGGGCTGCTCTTCCTGCCAAGGGTGAGACTGTCCCTTTGGCAAGGGGGAGAATGGCCCGCAGGCACCGCTGGTGCTGGGACGGGCACAGCAACTCGCCCTCCCCAGTGCACGTGTGGTTCAGAGGACAGTCTTCACGGCAGAGGAGCCGCCTTGGAAAGATGCTCCCATCTGTCCCTTTACACACTCAATCCCACATTCACGCCACCAAGGCCTGGTTGGGTGCCTGGTCAGAGCTGACGGCACAGCTGCAAATGAACATGTCTTTCTTTTTCTTTTTCTTTTTCTTTTTTTCCGGTGGTACTGGGGATTGAACCCAGGCATTCCACCTCAGCCCTATTTTTATTATTTATTTATTTATTTATTTATTATTTATTTATTTATTTGCAGTGCTGGGGATTGAACCCAGGGGCGTTCTACCTCCATGCTACACCCCCAGCCCTATTTTTTATTCTTTATTTTGAAAGAGTCTCACTAAGTTGTGGAGGGCCTCACTAAGTAGCTGAGGCTGGCCGCGAACCCGGATCCTCCTGTCTCAGCCTCCCAAGTACTGGGATTACAAGCGTGCGCCACCACGCCCGGCTGAACATGTCTTTCTGAACTACTTTCTCTTCCAGGGATCTGGCTGGTAGGCCTGGCTCTCTGGATTTCCACTGGACACTGGACTCCTGGGAAGCCTGGACTTCCATGGATGTGGGCATCGCAGTCCCTCACAGCCCTGCTGTGGACACCTGTGGTCCCTTCAAAGCCTGAGGTTCTGCAAAAGTCCTCCAGTCTGTGCACCCCGGCGATGGGAGTGAATGATCTGCCGGTGTGAAGGACACCCGGAATTCCACAAGCCTTGTTAGTGCTAGTCTCTTGTGGATTTATCAATACCCCAACTTTTCAAAGGGACCTGCGGTGAGCCACAGACTTCAGTCCTGCCCCATGCAGCTACTAGTGCTCAACTGGCCCCCAACAACATAGCCCCCACAATATGAAGTGTGCAAAACAGACTCTCATTAATATCAGGAGCGATTACCCCGTTTCAACTTCCTATCCCATCATGGGGGTCCCCTTCCCTGCTCCCACTCCTTCCTGACCAGGACACTGGGCCTTGTGGAATGCAGATCCACTGCCCACACCCGCCACATGATCCACTGCTGCGGATCTCCCGGCCCTTGACGGGTCCCTCTCCTAGTCTCAGTCAGGGGTTCTTCAGGCTCTTGTCCCCCAGTCCCTCTTCCGCAGGTGGCAAGAACCCCTCCAACCATTTCCAGGATCTGGGAGATCATTCCAATGACATGGCTCAAATGAAGGGGAACGCTAAGGGCAGAGCAGGGCTGTCGACGGCGGGATGGCTCTGTATGCTGATGTGCACTACATATAAATACACAGCAACAGGAACGGAGGCTTACTTACATAGGCTACTGTCACGTGATGGAATATTACACAGCCATATAGCACAATAACCACTCAGGGCCATTTCAGGGACTCTCCTGAATGACCCCTCCTTGACCCAAGCAATGGGATTCCATGAAGAGAGATGGCCCTGCCCCCTAGCAGTGCCCATCCATGGAAGTTGCCAAGTGCAGAATGCCCATTCCATTCCATTTGACCAAGAGAAAAGCAAGTCCACCTCCCAGCCCCTAAAGCCTTCCCTTCCTTCTCTTTTTCTGATGGCCAATCCTCCAGCAGAGAGGATGATTGTAGCATCCATGAGAAAGTTAACATGAAGACCCTGGAGCAACATGTTGACGCGTCTTCCCCAAACCCTTGAATGTGGTTCAGTCTGCAGCACAAACGCTTTGACTTTGGTCCCCTCCCGTCCTGCTCCTCTTCCTCACCAGGCCACTGATTCCAAGAAGGGCAGTTGGCTACCGGGCATGGTGTGCTTGATTAACCTCACGAGAGGCATGCAGATGTGGAAACCACAGGCACTATGGCCAGCACACCGAAAGAGCAGTGCTTACAGCAGAGAACAGGGCCAGCCCCAAAGCTAGAGGGCCCTGAGCCCACAGACACGCCATCATCCTTTCCTAGTTCTCCAGGACCTGAGGCACAAGTGGGAGGAGGGAGCTGCAGAGGGAAGGGAGCCCCAGGCCCCGCCCGGCCCCCAGCTGCTTGGCTGCAGCACAACATGTTCATCACCCCTGCAGCCGGACCAGCTGTGTTGCTGAGAGAAGTGGACAAACTGCATGCCTTTAGGTCGCCATGCTTGGTATTGGAGATGCAAAGATTACCCGGCCCAGGCGTGTGCTCGCTAGGTCCTGAGAAGAAAGATGCTCATGGTCCGGTCCTCGAGGGGCTGGGCACATGGCCATTCACACAGGACAGTGTGCTTGGGAATGAAGAAAGAGGGAGGAGTCCTGGCTGCGATGGGGTGGAAATGGGGGGATTCCCAGAAGATGGGACACGGGAGCTGAGATTTGAAGAATAACAAATGACACCTTCCAGGTGGAGGACAGCATATGCAAACCACACAGGCCAAGTCCTGGGAGGTCACAGGCCCTTCATTCAGAGTGGACGTTGCTTGTGGTGATGAGGACACGTATGCATGTCTGTACCTACATCCTCAGCCACACCCATACTTGTCTGTCCTGCATCCGGTGCTGGCCGTTGGAGATCGCTGTGTCGGGGACGATCCAAGCACCTCACATGTGTCACCTCTCTCTGCCCTTGAGGTTGGTGCTGTCCTTAGCTGCTCTGACAATTTTTCAGATGAGGAAACCGAGCTCAAGAGAGGACACTCTATGCAGGGTGGCACCGTGAGCAGCAGCGGTGTGATTTGCACGCAGGCTACATCGTATACGTCCCTGGAGATTACTCTGTGATGAGCAGAAGGAGGGGTGGGGCAGGGACAGCAGAGATGAGACTGGGGACCTGGTCTGGGGAGAGACAAGGTGAGCCTTGTCCTTCCTGCTATGCGACGTGGGCCCTTTCCCAGGGCCATCGGGAACGTGGACATTGACAGGACGAAGGAAACAAGTGGATGCTCTTCTGGAACAAAGGTTATCTGTAAATAGCAAAGTGCTTATCAGCTGGGCATGTCTGGAATAAAAATGAGACTTTTGCAAAGGGCTCGATCTGTGCGGCTGGCTTTCAGAAGCACACAGGAAATTCCTGGGCCTCTCGTGGCCCTCTCTTCCACGACACTGGCACAGTTGAGGCCTCTGAGCCTGACCACAGTGTTTAACCAGGAATATCCAATCTCTCATGGCAGAATGCCTTCGCTGCAGCAGATAGCCTCCGGAGCTGACAGGGAGGCCGGCCCAAGCTCCTGTCCTGGCAGCTCACTGAGCCACACATAGTGTGATAAGAAATATTATCATCCCCTTTCCTACAGGTGGGGAAACTGAGTCTCAGAGAACTGAAATGCCTGCCCGAGCTCCTAGAACTGGTGAGAAGCAGACAGGAGGGGCACCACAGGCGTGTTCTCCTGAACCCTCTACAGCTCAGGCATCCGTCCCGCTGGGGCTGGGAAGGGCCCTGTTTTAGAAAGGAAACAAGGCCCTGCAGGTTAAGGCCAGGAGCTGGCAAGCAGCAGTCAGAAAGAAGTTGGTACTTAGGAATCCAGGGCCCGGCTCCTGCCACCCTCCAGCTCGCTGTCCACCAGAACTGGATCTCTGAGTTCTTGGGGAGGGCACTTACTAACACTGGTGCCTGGCCTTTCTAGAAGAAGGCAGTGATGAGTATGATGGCCATAAAGCCTCCAGCCAACTGCAGAGAGGAGCCAGCACACTGAGGCCCAGGACGTCTGGGCATCCTTTGTTCTAGGCATGCGCCCACAGGTGTGGGGAGGGTGGGATGTTGAGGGCACTGGGGCACCGCAAGGGCTGCTGGGAGTAATACCTGTGCAATATGGAGGAGGCAAGAAGAGGCAGAGAGAGCAACAGCAGGCTCTGAACTCCCTGAGTGGGAAAACTACGCGTTTGTTCCTTGCCACTCTCTCTGCACGACAGGGGACTGAACAGGCACTCAGTAAGAAGCCTGTGTGGGTGAATAAGCTCAGGACAGGGTACAAAGCCCAGGAGGAGCCCAAGCACTGTGCACAATTACCCCTCCTTACTCTGCGTGTCAAATGAAACATTCCACCTTTACACCTATAACCAAAGCATTTCCCTTTGTATTGATAAAATATAAACTATCCCACTCCAGGGCTGTACTTAGCCATTCTCCTACCCTTGGCCATTCAGAACGTTTTCTAGTATATTAGAAACTATATAAGAATTAGACGCTGAGGATCATGGAAAGGCAGCACAGAAGAGGACCGGGCTCTGGAGAGACACTGGAACTTCAAAGCCCTGCTCCTATGTGGCTGGTAAGTGGCTTAACCACCCTGTGCCTCGCTTCCCTCATCTGTAAAACAGGGAAATGACGGCAGCTGGCTCCCGGGGTGGCTGTGAGGGTGGAATCTGACAACGCGTGTGGGGCTGTTTAAAGTGAGCAGCCAGCCAGGCATGGTGGCACACGCTTGAAATCCCAGTGCTTGGGAGAATTATACTCCCAATACGGGGAGACTGGAGGATCCGGGTTCGCGGACAGCCTCAGCTACTTAGTGAGGCCCTCCGCAACTTAGTGAGACCCGGTTTCAAAATAAAGTATAAAAAAGAGGGCCGGGTGTGCAGCTCAGAGGTAGAATGCCCCTGGGTTCAATCCCCGGCACCGCATAAATAAATAAATAAATAAATAAATAAAGTGAGTGGCCCACATTCGCCCTACAGAAATACTCACCAACCCTCCACCAGTACTCAGCTCCGGACTTCCGAGCTCCGCTGACTCTCAGAATGGAGTCGGGAAATGGGATCGCTAGGTCAGCCTGCATCTCCGTACACAATGTGCCTTTGAGAGCCCCAGCAGCACTAAGAACGAGGGTCTTCACCCCTCTTCCATTAGCCCAAGAGCAAAGACCCGGAGGACCCCCAAGGTGAGTCCACCCACCCCGGGGCACCAGGATTCCACCAGCGGCCTTTCTGCCAACCCCCTGAGGCCAGCTCGGCCCTGCAGCCCATAAGCCCGGCACAAGCTCCGGACGCTGGCATACTGGGCCCTCAGCTGCACCTTACTTGTCTAGGGTTTTGCATTTCATTTTAAATTCATACCTTTGTGTTATTTTTCCTCAAAGAGACTTTCCAAATTGCATAAGTCACACAAAACCAGGACTCCGCCTGCGTATGCCAGTGCTTCACTTGTCTGTTTCCCCCATGAAGTTATTAGCATCTTGAGGACATAACTCTTGTCTCCCTTCTACCTCCAGTGCTCAGCAAAGCACCAGGCCCTGGTGGCATCAGTGCATGCTTGCTGAACGAGAGAGTGAGAGAGTGAATGAATGAATGAATGAGTGAGAAGGGAGGGGAAACAGGCTGAAGGGGAAGCTCTCTCCTCCCTTCCTTTTTTTATTAATTTTTATTGGCGCATTGTAATTGTAAATGATAGTGAGATTCATAGTGATGCACTCATATTTGCACATAACATTATTTCATCTGTTTCCATCCCTGTTTCTCCCCATTCTCCTGGGTATAATAGTCAGATTCATAGAAGAACAAAATGACGCTATTTGCAGGCAAACGGATGGAACCAGAGAACACCGTGCCTAGCGAGGTCAGCCAGTCGCCTCTCTCTCACTCCGTCCACTTGGATCCCTCCTTCAAATCCCCCTTACAAGTTAATCCACCTCCGCCTGACAGTCTTACGGACTTTCAAAAACTCTCCCCCAGTCTTCTCTCTTCCAGGAAAATAACCCCTGTTCTTGCCACTATTGCTCTCATCGTAAAGGTTATCAGAATGTTAAATTCCACCAGTCCTTCCCTGCCACCCAGGTTCACATCTGATAGCTGCCATATGCCCTCTTATCTCCCTGGAGGACGGGCCTGCAGTCTGTCTCTGAGCCTGCTGATAACCTTGCTTTTTTTTTCCTTCAGAGGAAATGCCTGAGTTCTGAGTGGCCATGTATGTGACTCTGCCTGGGAGAAAAACAAGCCGGGCTCCAGCCCCCCACACCCCTCCTTCAGCCCTGCCTCTCCACAGTCTCCCCATTAGCAGTAGGGTCTGGTTCCATAGACCCTCCTTGCCCCCATGCCTACGCTGCCTTCTCCCCTGCCCCATCCATGCCACTCAGATGCATATTTTACCTCGTCTTCTGCCCCTCCCCTGGCTAGGATGTGAGCTCCCTAGGTCTTTGTCTGCCTGGAACAGCACCTGGCACATAGACAGAACTCAAGTAGAGGCATGAACGGAGCCGCAGTTATCAAGCACACACACAGCATCTATTCTGCTGGGAGCAGGGACACAGATGTGTTTATCAGCTAAGGTCTCATGCTAAGGCAGCTCTGCAGGAAAGGCCCAGGGCAAGAGAGGAAACGCTGCTCACAGTGATGTGCGGCTCCGAAGTCACTCTGAGGCAGGGCTTTGCAAACAGAGAACCGCAGCCATGCCCCCACCCTGACATGCTGGCTCACACGTGCAAAGCCACAAGCATGCAATTCACACACTGCCAGGTGCACACACCCCATTACAGGAGTGCTGCAGGCTACACATGGTTCCCAGGAAGTGAAGGATGTGGTGTTCACCAACCTGCTTTGGCCAGCCTGCGATGTGAAGGCCACAGACCTCCAGTGGCTTTCTCCTGCAGCCATGTGTTACCGCTGGGCCTTTTGATCAAACACCAACAGTCCAACCAGTGTCACCCGAAGCTGTCAATTTACTGCTGTGTAACTTGGCACAAGTTAAGCAGCTGTTCAGGGACTTGGTTTCCTCATTTGCACTTGGGCCCCTGATTGACATTAGAAGGAGCAGCCAAAAAAGGGGGGGGCAGGACAGGGCCTGACCCACAGCTTAATAAATGTGGTGGCTGGGGTGGGGTTGAGTTGGGAGTGGAGTGAATGTTCAACCATCGACACTGACATGAATTTCAGGAGGGTTCTAGTATCATCAGAGGGAACGCATGGGGGTTTAATATATAAATAGGTCAATTTAGAAATGATCTAAATGATGTGCATGTGTATATATGTGGAGGTGCATGTGAGTTATGTAAATGTGTGTGTGTATGAGTATGTGGCCACACGTGTTTGTGTGTGTGTATCTCTCTCTTTCACACACACACAGACACACACACACACACATACACACACACACACACACACACACACACACACACACACACAGACTCCCTAGTTCTCTCTACTCAGAGGGCCTAGAAGCAATGCTACCCCAGGAGCGATGAACACACCCAAGGACCAGATCTTGGTGCCTAAGTACCATTCTCCTGAAAGGAATCAAGGCTTCCTGACAAAATGCTGCTTCCTCAGGAAGTTTAGGCCATTTTCAGATTTAGTTGTACAACTTTAGCTCATTTTCTTCTCTTTGGTTCTTATCATTCTTGCCCATATCTTCACCACTTAGAAACATTGTGGCCATTGCTCTTTCTCCTTTAGAGGAGGCCCTGTCTGGCATCTGGCCTGCCTGTGCCATAGAAGAGTCAAGCTCATGGCCATCTGGCTATTCGTGTATGCAAAACTATAAACCCCAAGGCCCAAGGGGCTTCATTTCTACATGAAGTCCATACAGAGACCACAGACTCCCCCAGAGAAATTTTTAAAGTAATTCAATTCCTAAAGAGAAAGATAAATAAGGACCAGGGTATACCTCAGTAGTACAGCACTTGCTTAGCATGTGTGAGGCCCTGGGTTCAACCCCCAGCACTACAAAAACAGAAAAAGAGAGAGGGAGATCTTCACCAACAACCATCTAGAAACAGTTACACACACACACACACACACACACACACACACAAACACCCCAACTCTCCATCTTCCACAATATTTGCAACTCAACTACACCCAAGCTGGGTTAGGGACAAGCAGATTAAAGTGACACATCCCAGGGTGGTGACTATCTTCCAAGCCATTTTCTGTGAGGACAGAAATGTCCCAAATCGACTCTGCCCCATATGGCAGTCACCAGCCCCCTATGGCCACTGAGCACTTGAAATGTGTAAGTGTGACAGAGAACTGAATTTTTAATTGCATTTACTTTTAATTAATTAAAATTCAAGTAGCCACAGATGTGGCCACTCCAGGTGGCGAGCTCAGCTCTGGCCTGGGGTTGGTGTGCTTTCCCTGTTCAGGACCAGAGAGCACGTGCGTTTCAGGTTTGCAGCCATGGGGCCTCCATCACACGACACAGCCCTGCTGCTAAGAGGCACACACACCTGCTACCTGGACAGGTGAGCATGGCTATGTGCACTAGTTTTCTCTGTTAACAAACTTCAGTCGTAAAATAGCAAGCGGTCATGATTGCCCCGACTCTGCAGCTTGACAGGGCCACACAGTCCATAGAAGGTCCTGGAAAGTCAGTGCCTCTCACTCTTGAGGTGAGTAAGTTGGTCACTTACGTTAGAAGGCGGAGTGACTGTCCATCTCCGGTCCACAGATGGGATCGCGCCGGCTCACCACGGCCCCTGGAAGTGCAGAAGGCCTCCCACTGGCATTTCCTGTTCAGGAAGGCTGAGCCTGAGTGTGGAAGGGAAGAAGGAGGAACTCAAGTCAGTTTGGACATTTACTCCAGCCTCTGCCTTTGTGAGATGAATCAGGATGAGGAAGGGCATCCCCACCCACCTGTCCAGTCGCTCACCCAAGGCTTCACACCTCCCGTGGGATTTAAACAAGCACTCCTGTTCCATGCAGGGACAGAAAGGGGACTAACCCTAACTCCTGCCCCAAGGAGCGCAGGCAGGTGGAGGTAACAGACAAATGATAACTCATGCATGGATCATTCAGGGCGATGGACGGGGTATCTGGGAGAACCAGGGATGAGCGGCTCCGTGTGAAAGAGGGACGTGAAGAAGACGTTCTATTTTCATGACACTTTAATGGGGTACAGGCAAGATGCAAACTTGACCAAAACGAACGGCTTGGGGAGAGAAGTATCTCCAAAGATCAGGAAAAAACAAATTTGTGGGATGTGAAAGAGAAGCTGTGAGATGGGGCCGGGAGCCATCAGTCAAGGCCAGGAGGAGGGGCTTGGGAGGCTCCCTGCCAGTAGGAGCAGCAGCAGCAGCTCAGCTGTGCTCCTATTGGTCCGAGCTCCAGAGATGAGCACCCAGCCTTCTCTCACCTGACCCTCTCCAGATGTCCCTGGGGTCCTCGCCCTGCCCCTGCCCCTATTGCCATGGGCAGCCGAGGCCTGGAGAGCTTCCGTGAGTAAACTTGTCCGGGACCACAAAGGCAGTGACAGGGGACACCGTCCGTGCCTGAGAACACCATCATTCTGTCCGCATGCAAAGTCCCCATCCTAGGCTGTGTCCCAGCACAGGAATGACCTGCTGTGCTGGGGCCAGCTGCCTGCACGCCCTCTGAAGGATGGATCTGCCTCCCCTTCCAACATGAGCCGGGGTCTATTTCTCACCCTTCACAGCTTGGCCTTGGCCTTGCTATTCGCAGACATCATAGCACATGTGACACATACGGAGACTTTAAAAGTGTGTATGCATAAAGTTCCCTTTTCTTGCAGCTGCCAATCATTCTGCCACCACATTAACAGGCCTGAGCTTGCCCCTTGGAGGACGAGGAGCAGCATGGAGACAGGCCAAGGTGTCCCAGCATGCCCAGCTGGGACCCTACATTTGTGTGCGAGGCCATCAGAGGCAATGGATCCCAGCCAAACCACACAGACCAGAAGAAATGCTATGATCCGCAGAGCTAGGAGAAATCATAATTATTTGCTGTTTGAAAACGCTGAGGTCTGGGGCTGTGGGTTATGCAGGGACAGCTAGCTCCTGACCACCCGGGTACCCCGCGCTGCATGCAAAGGTGACACAGCACAGTCCACTTGATGCTAGGAAGGAGAGCCAGCCCACGCTGGTGACTGTCCAGAGAAGGGGCCGGGGCAAGAGCAGGCATCGGAGACTCTAGAGGTATTTGGATGTAGAATCAACAGGATTAGGAGCTGACTGAACCCAGATTTGTCTGAAAGCATGGGTCAGGCTCTGGAATGGGGTGGTGTTGACTATAAACAGACTCTACCTGGAGCTCGCTGCCAGGGACGGGGTGTTTGTGCAAAAGGCGCATGGCAGTAGCCAGGGTGAAGCAATGAGGG
Source organism: Glis glis (assembly GCA_004027185.1). NCBI lineage: Eukaryota > Metazoa > Chordata > Mammalia > Rodentia > Gliridae > Glis > Glis glis. Next base: position 15,834 of record PVJS01000641.1, on the reverse strand, counting down.
CTGCTTGTCCCAGGCCCGAAAGCCACAGGGACTAAATTCTTTCTTGGCAGCCTCCTGCTGTCTGAAGGGAGACTCAAGGTCTCTCACCACCGCCTCTGAGCCCATCTCGCCATGCCACCCGCCAGCTCCTCCAGGCAGCCCCTCTCTTAGCTCAGCCAAGGGCTCCCTGTCAGCTGTAACTAGACCTTCCTCCCCATCATGGCTCACACCCCCCTTCCCCTCTGCACTTTCTTCTCACCCTCCTGACTTCAGCATGAATGGTGCTCCCCAGGATTCCTCTGCAACTCCCAGGCAAGGCTGATATGGTCGCTCTAAGTTCCTGGCATCCCCTGTGCTCCCACAGAGCACGTATCCCTGGACTGTGAACCCCATGAGGGAAGGGGGTGTCTGCCCCCACTGCCGCGTCACCCCCGCCAGCATCACTTGCACATGGGAGAAAGTCAATTATCATTTCTTGCAGGAATGAAGAAAACAAAGAATGACCAAAATAACACAAGATCATATTTCCAAGATGTTTTCTTTGATGCACCTCCTTCCACACTCTACACTGGGTCAGGACCCTTTCCTTGGGGTGTCCATAGCTTCCTGTGCCTGTCTCCCTCAATCCATTCCTTCCTTCTTGAATGAATGAATGAATGAATAAATGAATGAACGGAGTGGGTGAACAAGTCATGAGTGTCTGAGTACCCACAGGGATGTCGCTTATATGGTTTATTTATTTATTTATTTATTTATTTTGTGGTACTAGGGATTGAACCCAGGAGCATTCTACCTCCGTGCTACACCCCCAGCCCTATTTTTTATTCTTTATTTTGAAATAGGGTCTCACTAATTTGTGGAGGGCCTCACTAAGTAGCTGAGGCTGGCCACGAACTCGGATCTCCCGGTCTTAGCCTCCCAAGTACTGGGATTACAAGCTTGCGCCACCACACCCAGCTGGTTTACATGGTTTATAATTTAGCAGGAGCCTGTACCTGACTTTGGGCCTTATGTATGTTACATCTTACTGAGTAATTGATAATAATCACAATAGAAAGACCTGCATGGATGCATGCGTATGAGGGGATATGTGCTATAACTGTCCTACACCGCAAGACATAAGGGGAAAATCTGAGAATTAAATTACACCCAGAGCCCTGCTCCCAGCTGAACCTCAGCTTCCTTGCCCCCGAGCCTTGCACCTGTGATCTTCAAGGAAAGTCTAGAACTTCCCTGGGACAAGGTATAATCCTGAACCAGTTCTGCCTCTGGTCTTGAGTTAGCCTTTAAAAACATACTAAGTTGGCAACTCCCAAGTTCTGCAGCTGGTCACAAGGTGCACACCCGCAACCCCAGCTACTCTGGAGGTGGAGGCAGGAGGATTGCAGGCTCAAGGGCAACCTGGGCAATAGAGCCAGACGCTGTCTCAAAACAAAATGAAAGCAAAAGCCTAGACCTGCAGGTGCGCCTCGCAGAGCCTCAGCCTCTCACTTTCTCTTGCACAGTGCAGGGTGCTAAACCCAGAGCAGGGGCTGGAACAGCCTCATTAGCTGTTTCCATTTCCCTTGCTTTTTCCCTTATAACAAGAGCTTGGAGAACATTCTGAAGTGCCACATAGCAGCTCTGTCCCCACCCGAGCCCTGCCACCGCGGCCTCCTTCCCAACCCTTCCCAGAGAGCTTCCAGTTAGGAATAAGGACTAAATTCTCAGCACTGAAACATCCCCGGAGTGTGTTTGGACAGAGGAGTCACACAAGGAAGACAAATTAGACAGTGTACATTTTCTGGGAGGCCCGGGAAATTCCATGTGACCCACAGACAAAGGAGGAATCCAATCCGAGGCTCACAGAGGTCCTCTGACACCCAGCTGCAGAGGAGTGCGGCGGGCTGTGGGACTCCAGATGTGTTCGTCCCACCACCGAGCTGACTTGCTGTCACCCTGCCCAGCCCCTTCGGCCCCTTCCTGTCTACCCATCCCTCTGGCATCCAGGGCCCCCAACACGAGCTCAGCAGGGCACTGGCGGGCTTTGGCCAGCAGACCTGAGGCAAGAAAAATGTCTACTGACTCCAAGGAGCACAGATTAGGACAAACACAGTCAAACAAATCACAGCTATGTTCTTGCTTCTCCCGTTCTGGATTCGTAAATCATCCATCTTTCACCCATTAGTGCATCCACCGTTCACAGCCCCTCCTGCCCTGTGCTGCCCTCTCCACTGTGCAGTAGAACACAATACATCTCATAAGAGATTCCCTTCTCCAATTTTGTTCCTTCTCTGGGTAGAACTAGGGACTAGAAATAAAACTCGACATCACTCCTGGAGGAACAGGGCCAGCATGTTTCATCAATCATAGCTTTTCTCCTCCAAGCAGAAAGTGACCGTCTGAATAATCGTTAACATCGAGTCTGGCCGAATACTATTGCTGCATTTGTAAATTACAGGAATCTTCTCAGAGGCCTGTGGGCATGTCATATTCCAAGACCGTGTGGCCTACTTCTAGGTGTGCCCGCAGGGGAGGTTGGTCCCGTCAAGCTGTGGGATTTTACACAAACAGCCTTTCTCTGAGGCTTACTCATTGGTAAGATGCAAAGTCTACCTGCTTCAACTACGGTGCAGGGCTGTGTTGAAAAATTAATGAGTAGAAAACATTACGAAACCACTTTGCTAATAATAAAGTAAAACTAAGAGTAATAGCAAGTGTACTGGGGATTAAACCCAGGGGTGTTCTATCTCTGAACCACAACCCCAGTCCTATTTTATTTTTTATTTTAAAACAGGGCCTCACTAAGTTGCTGAGGAACTTGCTATGTTGCTGAAACTGGTCTTGAACCTGCGATCCTCCTCTCTCAGCCTCCCTAGTACTGGGATTACAGGCGTGCACCACCAAGCCTGGCTAGCAGATGACATTTTTTAGTATTTACTAGCGCTTTGCTAATCTTAAGTCCTTTGCACCATACTCAGAAGCGCAGTTAATCCTCTCACAATGACCCTTGGGTGTGTGTACTATTTCCTTCATCATTTTGAAGATAAATATTTGGAGACTTGCGATTAAGTATTTTGCTCAAGGTCGCATGACTAGTAAATACTGGAGCCTGAAATATAAACAAATGGCCAACTAAACTCAACTGTAAAGTCCACAACTAATGCAACTTACTTCCCATGAGCATTTATTGAGCAAAGGCCTAACCGTGCCAAGCACTGCGCTTTGCCCTGATAGGGACAGCAGTACATTCTTGGGCTCTATCCTCCAGGAGCCCACTGTGTGGAGAGGGGGACGCAGGCTCAGACACAAGCCACCACGCCACTGTACCCCTGGAAGATCATAGAAGTACAAGTGGGTGTTTCCTGACCAGACGTCCCGTCCAGAACATGATGCTCATGGAGAATGAGATCAACACGGAGACTGTCTGGCCAGATCAGCTTGCACAGGGACAGCTGACGCCAGAGCAGGAGGCAAGGGCAGACAGAGACGCTGAGCAGGGGAAGGTGGGACGACCTAGGAAAGTCTGTGTAAGAGCCCAGAGCAGAGCCGCTGGCGGGCTGAGTGGGAAGCGGGGCTTAGGGGCAGAAATTGTGAAATTGGGTGGGAACCTGGGAGATGGGGCTAATGCTAAGTAGAGAGCACACGTCCTCTGCATGCTGCTGCTCCTGCTTCCCAGGGGCGGGCCTGACACTGGAAGAGAAGAGAACTTCTGGCAACAAACACATGTGCTAATTAGGCTGGAAAAACTGTTCTCTAACTTGAAGCCTCTCTCTCTGCGAGGGGCTCCACACATTGGACTCTCACTGTGAAATGGTTTTCTTTTTCTTTTTATTTTCTTTTCTGTGTGTGTGTGGGGGGGTGTTACTGGGGATAGAACCCACGGGCATTCTACCTGCAAGCTAAACCCCCAGCCCTATTTATTATTATGATTATTGTTATTGTTATTATTTTGTGATTTTGTGTGTGGTACTGGAGATTGAATCATGGGTATTCTACCTCTGATCTACACTCTCAGCCCTATTTTATTTATTTGGAAACAGGGTCTCACTAAGTTGCAGAGGACCTCACTAAGTTGCTGAGACTGGCCTCAAACTTGCCATCCTCCTGTCTCGGCCTCCCAAGTACTGGGGTTACAGGTGTGCACCACCACGCCAGGGGATGAATCTGAAGGCCAGATGCTGAAGTCCAGCTGCTTTGCTGCTGGGAGTTTTTTGTTTTTTGTGTGTGTGTGTTTTTTTTTTGGTACTGAGGATTGAACCCAGGAGCATTCTACCTCCAAGCTACACCCCCAGACCGTTTTATTTTTTATTTTGAAACAGGGTCTCACTAAGGCCAACCTTGAACCTACAATCCTACTGTCTCAGCCTCCCAAGTACTGGGATTACAGGCATGCACCACCATACCTGGCTAGAGATATTATCATTAACAGCTACTACGGGGTGAGTCTAGACCTGGCAGCTGACGCCATGCTAATAAACATTTCATGCACAGGACCCCATTCTATCTTCACAGCCATCCTCTGAGGCTGGTAGTCTTCTCCCCATTTCACAGGTATGGAAATTGAGGCTCTGAAAAGGCCCTATAATTTGCCCAAGGTCATTTAGAAATTGGCAGAGGAGAGGTTCAAAGCTAGGGCTGTCTTGAACACAATGTCCCAAGAGCTGTGTTCAGGGGCTCCACTCTGAGCTGTACCCATGATCTTGAAGCACACCCCACCCAAGCCCCTGTGTCCCCCAGTGTGTGATCTCCACCTGGCATAAGGAGCTCTCCCTGCTCTGCCCACTCTGAGGCTCTCGGGGCTCACAGCACAGGGCAGTGAGCTGGCCCGAGTGGCCCAGCAGTGCCCCACAGGAGCAGAACGGAGATAGTTCATCTCCTCTCTGCCTCCAGCCCCAGGATGCGAGACCATGCCCCGTGTCCAACCTTCTAGCTCTCCATCCCTGCCACACACCAGCCTTGGCCCTGCACTTGCCTAAAACCTGGGTTTCTCATCTGCAGAGTGGAAATGATGGTGATGAGGGTTATCAAGAAGATGAAAGAGTGCTTTACTTTTTCTGCTACTTGTAAGGGACACAAAATAATGACGTGGTAAATGGCTGTGCCACTGGGTCATCGGCAAATGGCGTAATCACTCGCCACCTCGGTCTCCCTTGTGGATGGGGACTTGTTATAGTTTGGATATAAAATGTTCCCCAGCAAAGCTCATGTGTGGGTTCGGAGGTGGGGCATGGCTGGAGGTGGTGGGTCACTGGGAGCATGGCCTTTGGGAACTGTATCTGTCCCTGGCCCCCCATCTCACCCCCCTGCTTTCTGGCCACCAGGAGCTGAGAGCAGCATTTTCTCCTCTGCCATGCCCTGAGGCCCTGCCGCCATGGTCTCTGCCTCGGATCTGGCCAACCATGGACGGAACCTCTGAAACTGTGAATTCAATAAACATTTCCTCCTCTAAGTTGTGCATGTCAGGTATTTTGGTGCCAGCGATGAAAAAGTAAGTAAAACAATAATCATGAGAGTGAATGAAATGACAGACCCATTTTTTCAGAGTCTATAAAATAACCTTCCCAAAGTCAGCCGGCTACTCAGGGGCAATGTCTGGATGCACACGCCTGCTCTCCAGCTACCCCACCCCTTCCCCTGCAGAGCACCATGCCACTGAGCCATGTATACTGCGGGGATGGGGGAAGATCCTTCACCATCCCCCCTGACAGTGACTTTCTGAGCATCTGCACTTGACTGAGAGGCCCAGGCAGAGGCAGGAGAGGGGCCTTCCTGAAGTGGCCAAGGACAGATGTCAGGTGGAGGCAGGGATCTGCCCTGCTTGGGAGCAGCTGATGAAGATCCACCAGAGCGTCTCCTTCTGTCTAGGCCCCTCCCTGGGCCCGCTACTCCTGCTCCAATTCAGGTTTGAGAAACTTTGATGGAACACCTACTGTCCTCCCCAGCTCCAGCCCTGCTCATTTATATGGGTTTCTGTACTTGGATCTGAGGAAAAGACAGGGGCGTGGGGAGGATTTCACAGGTGGCATCTGGAGGCCCATGAAGGAAGCAGACACCTGCTCAAATGCCCCCGGAGTTGCACCGAGCTTGGCACTGCCAAGGCTTCCTCTTCACCCACCGCGGCCAGCAGGCTTTAAGTCTGTCTTCTCCCATCTCAAGCCCAGCAGCTCTAACAGGAGGGACAGCATGGCTCCCTGGTGGGCACTCGCACTGTCTTGCTCCCTGTGGTCATCGATGGCTCCCAGTTCTCTGAGCCATCAGGCTGGAAACCTCTAAGTGTGTTCCCTTTCTGGTTTCTGAGCACCGAGCACCAATGTGCTTTCAAATCCCAAAGAGACGAAGTCACCAGTTCTCCTCACCTTGGAGCAGACACTCCAGCTGTGACCCCCACAACTCCCACCTGGGCAGTGGGGGGTTCATCCGTCCTCCCCTCCTGGCCCTGGAGAACCTCAGCCCTGTTTGTTTTCCTAAGTGCTGTAGGTCTGAGAGCTCAGTCTGCAGGAAGGACAAGAACCCTGATCGCACCTCATTCCTGCGGGAACACGGATCATTGGGGACCCATCCTGCCTGTGGGGTCCGGGTATCCCCACAGGTCCCCCTTGTTCCTGAACCCTCCGCTCCCGCCCTGCAGCTGTCAGGGGGTGCAGGCGTCTTCCCAGTTCCCACATCTCTTCTCTGGGGCTTTCCCTGCCCTGCCTGCTTTGCCAGCTCCCACCTGGAAAGACAGGTGGCGTTATCACCTCTCAAGGGCACCAGTGCGGAAGGGAAGTGAGTCTGGGGTGCAGAGTCATCGGCCCCGAATCCCGCAGTGAAGGAATGGTAGTGTGGGGACTCTGGGACCAGCCATGGCCTCCTGGGCAGGAGGCACCAGGGCGTGGCCATGGCCATGGCTGTGCTGTGGGGCAGGCTGAACTCACCTCCAGAGGATGCAACAGGGCCGGCCAAGCAGCTCTCCTCGGGGCCTGGCCCTGCAGTGTATGATACCCAGACCATCCCCGCTGTCGGATCTGGAGGGGACTGTGCGGTAGGGACATGTTTGCTTTCTAAGCAACCACAGCCTAACTTAAGAGGTAATAACTATGTGCTTCTGAACATGATTCTGTGGATAAGAAGAAGGGAGGGAAGGAGGGAGGGAGGGAGGAAGGAAGGAAGGGAGGGAGGGAGGGAGGAAGGAAGGAAGGAAGGAAGGAAGGAAGGAAGGAAGGGAGGAAAGGAGGGAGGGAAGGATGGAGGGAGGGATAGAGGAAAGGAGGGAGGAAAGAAGGAAGGAAGGAAGGAAGGAAGGAAGGAAGGAAGGGAGGGAGAAAAGGAAGGAGAGAAGAGGGAGAGAGGGAGGAAAACTTCCACTAGCTATAGAAATCTTGGGCCAAAGGTCAGGGCTGACATCACACAGCCTGTGCCTGCTGAAGGTGACCTGGAATGTCGCCACTAATGTCCTATTTATAGCCTCTGAAATACATGTAGTGTGCGTGCGTGTTGGGGGGGTGCTTTGTTCTTTTGGCCTCTTATCTGATTCCCAGGAACGTGGGGAAGGGAGGAGTGGGCGGAGGTGCTGGTTCTGCAGGCAGAGAGACCAGGCCTTTCAGGATGAGTGGGTTACAGGGGCACAGTGAGACAGTGGGGTGGGGAGGATGCGCAACAGCCGGCCCCACACCATCCCAACCGGGCACCTGAGGGCAGCGGCTGGCTTTGGCAAGCCTCAGTTTTCTCAACTGTCAAAACACTGATAACAGTAATGACGATGGCGAAATGAGTCTGGAATGTCCAGTAACTGGTCTTCCCTGGACAGACAGGAAGGAAGGGGGCAGACGCAGGGGCATGAGAAGCAACAGAGACTGGCCCAGAGGGAGGTCAGCGGAGGCCAGGGGTGGGTGGGGGTGCTAGGGGCCTCTGGTGTCAACACAGTGGAACTCGCCCAATGGGACAGGGTAGTGGGGAGGTGGGACAGAAGGAGGGCTGGGCAGCTACGCCAGACCCCAACACCACTGAGGGCTGAGCAGTTGTGCCAGGGGGGCTGAGATGAACCTCCTTCCGGCTATAAATAAGGCACAGAGTCCTGAGAACCTTCCCAGGTGTCATGTCTCTGAAGTCCAGCGGCCGCACCCTCACTTCCTACACCCAGACAAGTTTCCCAGCCTTCAATTTACATAGCCCCAGAGCCCCCATCCTACCACCTCCTTCAGGAAGCCCACCTGGTTGGGTCAAAAGCTCTGTGTGAGGAAGAGCTTTCTCACCCACCAAGCTACCCAGGGGTCCAAGGGCTACTCTGTGAGGCAGAGAGCTCCCTATCCCTGGGAGCATGCAAGCAGGTACAGGATGAACACCTGGAGTCTCAGCCAGGAAAACCGCTCCAGGGAGGCTGAGCAAGAGGGTTCAAAACGGGGATGAGAGGGACGGATGATGGGAGGTTACTCAATGCATATATTTAGCAACAAACACTTCCTGAGTCTTAATTCATTTAATGCTCACTTAGTACTTCCTGGGAGCTAGGCACGATTATGATCCCTATGTAGTAGATGAGGAACTGGAGACACAGGGATGTTAAGCAACTCACTCGAGGTCACCCAGCTAGGAAGTGACAGAGCCGGTGCTTTCATTATATGAACCCATGAGTGACTCCGGAGATGGGTAACTGAATGCAGGGAGCAGGAGAAGGTTGAACAAGGGCACCGCTACGGCTTCTTGCAAACACTAAGATTTTAGAATTCTTTGTTCCACGCTCTCTAAAACATGCAACGTCCACAACTCATTATCATTAGATGAACAACTTGGCCACCCCACCCCGCCCTAAGTAGGAGTTACATTTGAGACATCTCGCTCCAAAGAAGAGGAAAGCACCCTCGCTCCATCCCAGGCGCAGGTTTGCAATCACGCAGCCGGGTGGGGATGTTGAAGCCCGGCTCTTCTAGTTTGGAGGCCGGGCATTGATCAGGGTCATGTGTGACGTCTCGGAGTTCGCGTCTCGTGTCTGTTGAGCTGTCTGTTCCTCATCCCAGGTTGAGACAGAACAACAGCGGCAGGCCTCCGGCTGGAAGCACTTCTCCCAGCTTTATGAAAGGCGTGTTTCTCACGTCCAGTTCCTGTTAGGTGAGTGTCGGGGAGAGCAGCCTTCCTGCCTGCCTGGTCTCTCCTCCCTTCATTTTAATTTTCTTTTTTGCCAGAAGACTAAATTTTAAAATTTCAGATTATACTTTAGAAACAGCCAGTCATTCACCCCACAAAGACATTCTTGTTTGTTGCAGTTAATACGTTTCCCAAGCCAGGGCCTCTGCTCACCAGCCCCTCCACCAGGTGGTAGGATTAACAGTGTTTTCCAGTAACCTGAACAACAAAACTTCCTCTCCCCTGGGAAGATGTTATTAAGGAGGAACTTTATAGTGTTGCACCCACAACTTTTACTACTGGGCTTGCTCGAAGCAGGGTACCCCCAGGAAGTGCCCATCCAGGGAGCAGGGTACCTTGGCAGGCGTGATTGCAAATTTTGTACTCAGCCTTGCTGCCTGCTGCTCAATCCTGTCTCCAACCCCAGAGGCTCCCTGGACCCAGCACCACGGGGCTCTGTGAATCCAACTGATGCTTCAAGCCAAAAGCTGAGGACTCAAGGCGAAGATCTCAAAATCAAGGCAGAGAGTAACAGGCTAAGGACACCCAGAGAGCCGGCACATGCGAAGCAGCAGGAAGCAGGCTAACTTCCATCCCCCGCCTTTTGGAGGGTGAGGCTGCTGGTCTAAGACTTGGGAAGCAGTAAGTGGAGAAAAACCAGACCCCCTTCCAAAAAGGGTGTTCTAGAATTGGATCCATGGCTATGAGAGGACAGGGGCAGGCATGACACATGTCAGGGGCTGGGATGGGGCAGGTGCCCAGTGGGACATGTTTCATAGTGAATCTCTTAGAGAGAATCCCCCGCCCCCCCCAGCACTCATAGTGGAGAGAGTGGGTGTCAGACCCTGTGAATTACACACACAGCATGGTGCCAGGGGCTTGGGGTTTAGACAGCAATGGAATACTTCTCCAGATCTGTCACCTTCTAGCCATGTGACTTTGGCTCAGTGACTTGAGCTCTCTGAGTCTCTGTTTCCACATCTGTAAAATGAGATTAGGAAAAATGTACAAACACAGGCTTAACAGCGTACTGTCAGGACAAGGGCCCCACTTCAAAGGGGATGAGGAGCTCTAATGAGAGACGGAGGCACCTGGCCCAGCGAGGCGAGGTGCTGATGGTGGGCGCAGGGGGCAGACAGCCCAGCAGCTAGACTCCACACTTAAAGCCCCCAGGCCTCTGCGAAACCCCTCAACCGAAATCATCTTTGAAAACTTTCTCAGGGATTGCCCAGAGCAACCTCTTTGCTCAGCCTGGTTCATCTGTGTAGCCTCCAGAATTTGCAAGAAATTCCCTGTTCCCAAACTGCAGGTTTTCCTCCCCTCTGTCCTCTATCTTGGGAGCCTCTCTAGGCCTCTGCTTCTGGGCACTGACTCCATTCACCCTGTAGCCGACTCCTGTCTATAAGAAACGATTGACCTTCAGGTAGAGTGACCTGCCTAACTCAATGCCTCTATTTACTTCTGGATCTCTGCAAGGTCCGCTGCAATAGGCCACTCTCCAGCAGAAACCCTGCAGCCTGGCCTCCCCTCTCCTGGCGTCCCCTCTGCCATGACTGATCTCTCTGGCTCGCTGAGGCTGAGCTGGCTCCTGGCCCAGCTTGCTTCCGGGTGAACCGGAACTACTTGACATGGACCATGAATGGCAGCTGTGTTGTGCTGTTACGCTGTTGTTATGACGATAAAGTTTTCATCCCACGAGCTGGACTTAGATGTATGGTTTCACCAGTGCTTCCAGGCTCGGCCACGTGGCTGTGGGGAGCAGGGGCTGAGGTGGACCCAGTAAGATACCATGGTATTGAGAGTGCTATGGCTCCCAAGGACTGGACAGGACAGGTACAGACCAGGTCACCTGAATGCGCTTCCTTTCTCATCTGTGCAGGTCAGGGGAGGGTGGTGGGGCTGGAGGGCATGAGTTCAGGTGTGCCAGGTGGCAGGCAGGCTGTTGAAAGCGTGGGTTTGTTCCCTCCCCAGAAGTGGTGGCCAAGTGTGAAGGTAATTCCAGGCCCATGGAAGCTCTGGGTACCCAGGCTGCAAGACCTCCGAACGTCAGGATCCAAGCCTTTATCTGCAAAATACGCAGGGCCCTGGTTGCGGTCCAGCAGGCAGAAGAGCCAAGCTGAAGGCCAAACAGGGTCCCAGCTGCAGATGCCAAGGGCCTCGGATGCTGAGGTTGATCTTTTCAGGTGTTTTTGCTCTCAGACCACCAAAGCTCTGTCCTGTTATAGCTACTGTATACTGAAGGAACAGAGGGACAATGGAGGCCAATGCTCGGCCGAATTCAGGAGACTTATTTTGGGCTCTGGTCTAATCTTCAAAGGATCTAAGGAAAGAGTTGTTTTTTTTTTTCTTTTCTTTCCACTGAGCCTTTTATTTCTGAAGAGGTAAATGCTCAATTAGATGGCTTTTTGTCTCTCATGCCCAGTAGTTTCAGGCTTTTTGAGCATGAAACAATATTTTAGAGTCATTCCATCTTCTCAGTTAGAGAAGTAGCTGGGTTTGCTTTGGTAGTTTTTTTTTTTTTGTTGTTTTTTTTTTTTTGGGTTCGGTTTTTCTCGAGAGCTCTCTGCTAAGTAAATATGCATGAAGGGAATTTTTAGCTACTCTGGTCTACCAGTTCACTGTGGATTCAAAAGGATTTTTTTTTTTTGGCATTGCATTTAACGTAGCAAAAATCTATTATAATGCTATCTATTAGGGTTTGAATTTTCTTTTTTTTTTACCATACCTAGTGAAATTCAGAGAAAGTATTTCCTTTGCATAGCCAAATGTGGACTTTCCAAAAGTCATTTGCAACTCCCTTCTTAATTTTGCCAAATAATTTGGAACCAATGTTCTTGTGTTTCCAACTGTTCTGAGTTACTCTGATTTTTAACTCATGTTTTCTCAAAGGTTTTAGACTCATACCTGGTTAGATAACTTTTATGTATTCTAAAGAAAGAAGTATACAGAAAGAGAGAGAGAGAGAAGGAAAGAGAGAGAGTATATGAATCATAAGAAATGTTCCAAATACACCAGACTAATTGGAATAAAGAAAGAAAAAAATTTTTTTTGAACTGGGAATTGAACCCAGGGGCATTCTACCTCCAAGCTACACCCCAAGCCTCCCCTTTTAAAATAAGTTTTAAAACAGGGTCTCACTAAGTTTCTGAGGGTCTCCCTAAGTTGCCAAGGCTGGCCTCGAATCTGTGATCTCCTGTCTCAGCCTCCTAACTACTGAGATTACAGGCATGTGCCACCATGCCCAGTTAAGAAAGAAACTTTTAACATACAAATATTCCAATGATATTGTTGGAATACCCAATCGGCTAAAAGGCTAACCTTCAAAGGGATAAAGAATAACCTTTATTAAGCAACCCGAATGCATCAGGATCTCTGTTAAATTCCTTAATGAATAAACTTGTTTATTTTTCACATCAACTGTGCAAAGTACATCCTTGTGACAAAAGGGGAAACTGAGGCATGGAAAAAGTAAGTGAGTTGGTCACTGAGCATTAAGCTATGAGACGGGGATTAAAAGCCAGGCCCACCTAAATGCTGAGGTCATTCTGCTTCCCTTCAAGATGTGCTGACAGCAACCACAGGGTCTGCTGCGGTTTGCACATGGCTGGACTGTGTCTCCCAAGGGCTCATATGTTGGAAGCTTGGTCCACAGTGGGTGAAGTTACAAAGTGGAGGAACCTTTAAGAGGTGGGACCTGGAGGCAGGTGTCAAGACTTGATCCCCCCTTCTCTGTGTCTCTGTATGATCTGTCCCTCTCACACCTGCTCCAGCCACAGTGCCATCCTTCATGAGACAATGCAGCCAGGGAGACTCACCAGAGCCTGCACCATGCTGCTTGGACTAACTTAACTAAACCTCTTTTCTTTACAAATTACCCGCCCCAGATATTTTGATATAGCAGCAGAAAACTAACTAATAAATGGTCTTTTGTCACACATTGGATGCAGTCTCCCAAGCACAATAAATGAGACCTTGGACTTCTACCAGCTATGTGGCCTTAGGGGAGAGGCTTACCCTCTAGTCCCTCAGGCTTCTCATCTGTCAGCTGGGAATCTTATGACAACCTACCCCAGCCCTTGGCTGTTGCAAAATCAAAAGAGATAACACGTGCATTCATGATCTCTTCAGTCCACCCTCCTGACCCTCCTCCTCCCTGCTCTGTCCTCAGAATGCTCCATGAAAGCTGTCCCAGCTCTGGCTGCTGGGTGGCTCTGTTTTTGAGGCTCAGGACTTTGCAGAGCAGGCAAGACTAGGACAAGGTGGAGGTCCATCCTCCTGGCTCCTCCTCTGCCAGGTTGATGGCGGGCACTGAAGTCTCTCTCCTGCAGGAACCCACATCGATAGGATGTTTAAAATACTTGACAGTACCGGGCGCACACTGAACACTTAATACAAAGTAAATGGCCACTAAAATTTTTCTGAGTAAAGCACGGTCACATGCCTCAGCTTGCAGGCTCCTCCCAGCTCCCCTGTGACAGAGGCAGAATGAGCATTTACACTGCCATCCTCTAGTTAGGAAATGGAGGGGCAAGAGATAAAGTGGAGTGCCCAAGGTCCACAGCCAGGAGCAGCTGGGCTGGGCCAGGCTCGGGACTCAGGAGTTCTGAGGGCTAGGCCAGGATTGCCCTGCCCAGGTCGGTCCTAACTCTGGGCAGTATCCTGATGCCAGCACCCTCCCTCACAGCTGTCCAGGTGGTAATCAGTCACCTGAGACTTGACCCAAGCCATAATCCCCGCTGACCAGTCAGGCAAACAGGGGGCTCAGTCAGGTGGTCCAAACTCCTGGTGCTGAGCACCTGACCCTCCTGGGAACAGCACTTTGCGGCAGCTTATAGACCTCTGTTCTGGCTAATTAGTAATTCTTTGTGTCCTGCCACAGGGAGAAAGAAATTGTTAAGGTTTTATGCAACCCAGAGGCATGAGAAATGCACACTGCTCCAACCCAGCCGTTACGCTCCATCCAGGAGGGTCGTTAAGAAAGCACTTTACCTTAAAACCAGCTTCAAGCTGGGCATGGTGGCGCACGCTTGTAATCCCAGTACTTTGGGAGGTGGAGACCGGAGGATCCCGGTTCGCGGCCAGCCTCAGCTCTCTCTCTCTCTACTTAGTGAGGCCCTTCACAACTTCGTGAGACCCGGTTTCAAAATAAAGCATAAAAAAAAATAGGGCCGGGGGTGTAGCGCGGAAGTAGAACGCCCCTGGGTTCAATCCCTGGTACCGCCAAAAAAAAAAAAAAAAAAAAACAGTTTCCTATGTCCCCTGTGTTTCCCTGAGCTTTCCAGAACTTTCTGACTTCACTCTTTTCTGACTTCACTTGTCTATGTTGCACAGGTTCTGTGCTGATGCCACACCCCACGCAATCACTGTCTCTGATTAACAGACTTAATTCAGCTGGGCTCTGGGAGGCTCTGGGACTCCCACGTGTGAAACCTCCCCAGCATCCTCTCCTTTCATCCTCTCAGGGTCCTGCAAGCCTGGCGCACAGAGGTGCAGGGCCTGGCCCGCCTCACACAGCTGGCCTGCAGCTGTGCACCTCAAAACCTGGCACCTTCTCCTATCCACTCTCTGCCCCTTAACCTCATCCTCCCAAATCAGCTATTCAAACCGAAGACCACATAGAAGAACAAGTATTCAAAGTAAAGGATTCCTGTTTATTTTTGAAAGCAAACAAAGCAGCCGCTTTGTTTCACACACAGATGTGCTGAGGGGGCCCTCTTGGAGGCTCGCACCCACAGTCTCAGGCCCTGCCGGCTGACTGGGCTGCAAAAATCCATCCCATGTAAATGAGCCCAAGATCAGGACACACTGACCATCACGGGGGCCAAAGCACTGAACCCTTAAAACTCTCAGCTCCCACACCTCTTCAGAGCCATGGGGAACAGCGTATGAGCAACTGGCTACCTTACTTTACAGTTCTTGCACACTCAGGGCGCAAGACACTTCCATGTTGGTTCTATGCATTCAATTGCTTGGCCACACAAGACGCTCTATGTCCTCACATACCGCCCTGGGTCACTGGTAGCCTCTGCAAGGGAGAGGGGACAAGGGCCATGTGATTTTCCACCCCTGTATCTCCAATACCTTGCAAGGTTCCTGGAAGAAAATAAGTTCCCAATAAATGTTGACACAGTTGAAACTAAAGCAATCCAATGACCGCCAACAACGAAACCAAATGAGCAATAAAACCCCAGACTTTCCAAGGACACATTGGTTTCCAATGAAGAAACCATGACTTAAATGTATGGACAAGTGTGGGTTTGCCAAAGAGGAGCACAAAGGGTTAACCTATCAGCTCTGTCATCAATGGTCCTGGTGACATCCCCTCTGGACCTCCTACTTTTGCATCCAAGTGAAAGGGTTAAACAAAATGATTTCTAAGTTCATTCTCAGCTAGTAAATAGGGAACAAACGTGACCCAGGTGAGGTCACTGTGGTTCCTATTTGCAGTACATGTCATCTGGAAGTCCCCACAGACATCACTCAGTGCTGGCAGGTTTTAGACCTCTGTGTCCGAAACCTCTGGGCCATCTTTCAAAACCCAGTGTCAAAACTTGCTGGAAAGTGACTTGGCTGAGTGAGTGCAGGCTCCGAGAGGCCTAGAGCCCCGCTGTGTGTGAGAGGGGAGATGCCCTTGCAGGGTAGGGATGGTCTGATCTCCCCAGCAGGGCTGGAATGCCAGGCCAGTTTTTTTTTTTTTTTTTGAAGTACTGGGGATTGAACCCAGGGGCATTCTACCTCTGAGCTACACCCCAGCCCTATTTTTTTTTTTTTTTG
>PVJS01000640.1:68144-120772 GCA_004027185.1 Glis glis | reverse complement strand
CGGTTTCAAAATAAAGTATAAAAAATAGGGCCGGGGGCGTAGCGCGGAGGTAGAACGCCCCTGCGTTCAATCCCCGGTACCGCAAAAAAAAAAAATAAATAAATAAACATTTTGGCCGGGCATGGTGGCGCATGCTTGTAATCCCAGTACTTGGGAGGCTGAGACCAGAGGATCCGGGTTCGCGGCCAGCCTCAGCTGATTAGTGAGGCCCTCTGCAACTTCGTGAGACCCGGTTTCAAAATAAAGTATAAAAAAATAGGGCCGGGGGTGTAGCTCGGAGGTAGAATGACCCTGGGTTCAATCCCCGGTACCACAAAAATAATAAATAAATAAATAAATAAATAAATAAACATTTTGGACTCTTGCATCAAAATCCATCTTGCACCTTGATAGATCACTTTTTACATATGCATAATTTTGTCACCTCAAACTTGCTCATTTGGAAAATACTGGCTCACTGAGCTATGTAAATCTTCCAAACATGTGCACATGTCATTAAACAAGATCTGAAACACACACATTTGGTAAAATCATCACCAATCTCATCAGGAAAGTCACTACATGTTGGGAAACTGCCATACTCATGGTGACAAATTTATATTTTCCAAAATTCTAATTTTTATGTGAAAGACCCCACTTTATCATTGGCATCAAACACTCTCAGTCATTTTCCTTGAAGCGACAAGCTTGCTTCATTAATTTTTGAGACTATGACTGCCAGGTACTCAAGTGTGAACAACCACAGGTTGTCTGGGAGTTGTACTTTCCAGTGATAATGGAGTTGGGGCTGGGGGGAAGGAAGCTGGCTGAGCACACAATCGGACGATCCCACAAAGGTTGTTCCCTGGTACAGTCATCATACTTTGATGTGTGGCAGGGTTGCTTTCTGAGTACTTTGCATTTTAACAGATAGACTATAAAAAAGATGCACGTTCAAAGAGTTGAGATTTAATAAAGCCATTCTTTACTGCTTCATAGGGGCATGATTAAGTGCAACTGGACTTTCTTTTGCGAGTCACATGGAGTATAGAATACAAATACTAGGATATAGGACAACTTGGCTGTGTGCCTTAATCCATGTGAAGGCAACTGACATCTGGCCCACTATTGTTTTTGTAATATCAGTGAAAATATCAACACAGTGGAAAGGGACAATAAGGTCCTATTCTTACTATGAAAAAGTTCTGATGTTGAAACGGAATGGGCACCCTCAAGTCTGGCAGCTGCCTTCTGGACACTACTTGGGAGTAGCCCAAACCACGCACCATCAATTGCAAACTGCTTTCTCCCAAAGTCCAAGCGCTCTACCAAAGAGAGGTGCAGTCCACCCCTAGGGTCCTTGGCCTTGATGTCCAGCGGGTGTCTTCTGGTTACTACCCGGGAGTTGCCTGGGCCAAGGGCCGTCAATTACACACCACTTTCTCTCAAAGCCAACACAATCTGCGCGTGCAAGAAAAGCCCCCTAAGGGGAGGGATTCCCAGAGTGGGTAACCACTTAGAGTGGCTAGTCTAGGGGTTTATATATTTCTTTGAGTCTCCTTTTCCATTTGGGATCTCAGAGGCAGTTTTCTGGGATGTGCATACTGTCCTTCTTTGAGTCTCCTCTCAGTTGGGGTCCCAGATACTGTTTCCTGGACTCTCCTGGGAATCTCCTGGGATTGCTTATCATCAGGAACAACTAGAGTTTTGTGAAGCTCTGGTCACTCTCAGAAGTGTCACTTGACATTTAAGAGGTCTGGTCTTTTCAGGAGTTTTGGAAGTTAGTTAGCATCTGTTGCCTTTCAGGAAATAAAGTTTTCCCACTGTGGCCCCCTGGCCCTATCTGCCTACTTCATTCTACCTCCTTAACCTCATGGACCTTCTGAAAGTGTCTTGGGGTCCCCAATTATACCTTGAGTTCTGCTTCTAGAAGAAATGGAGGGTGTTGGGAGGGGCATGGCCACATCTGCCATTTAGGAAGATAACTCTGTCATCAGTGTGATAGTCCGGAGACAGGAGACTACAGCAGTGTTGCAGGAGGGATGGCGAGAGACCTGAGCTAGGACAGAGGCTTGGGCACCAGGAGCACAGCAATAAGAAGAATGATGAATCTGGGATGACTCTCGGCCTCCAGGATTCATGGCAGGATTCACAGAGATGGGGAACTCAGGAGAAGGAAGAGCTGGGGCAGAGCACATACAGTTCCACTGCAGTTATGTTGATATTGAGGTGCTGTTCAAGGGCGGATGTGCATAGGCAGCTGGTTAATGGACATTGAGATCCACACTTAGAACTAAAGTCAGAGGAAAGATGAGATCTTGGATAATTCATCTAGAGCCTAGAGCACAACCCACCTACTATCAGGCTCTAATAAGTAGGCAGAGGAAGGAGAATCTGCAAAGGAGATTGAGAAGGAACAATAAAGAACACAAAAGAAGACCCATAGGAGATTGGTGTCACAGATGCAAGAGTGTTTCCAGAAGTAGAGCTCAACAACAGCAAGTGCTACACAGACCTAAGAACTAAAAGAAGTCCATGAAAACCCGAGCTCCAGGGAAGCCTTTACCTCACTATATCTCTGCGCCTGGTCAAGAGTGGAAACACAGCCGGGCGTGGTGGCGCACGCTTGTAATCCCAGTACTTTGGGAGGCGGAGACCGGAGGATCCGGGATCGCGGCCAGCCTCAGCTCTCTCTCTGTCTCTCCCTGTCTCTCTCTCTCTCTCTCTCTCTCTCTACTTAGTGAGGCTTCCGCAACTTTGTGAAACCCGATTTCAAAATAAAGTATAAAAAATAGGGCCGGGGGTGTAGCGCGGAGGTAGAACGCCCCTGGGTTCAATCCCTGGTCCGCAAAAAAAAAAAAAAGAGTGGAAACATGAGATGTCTTGGTGAATAAATGAATGAATGAATGAGTGAATGAATTAATGAATGAACAAATCCATTGGATGTGGCCATTGAACCTTGATAACCTTAGTCATGGTGTTCTGTAGGGTGTAGTCACAGCCTGGTGGCTATGTATAGAAAAATGAATGAAAGGAGAGGTACATGTTCCTTTTAAAAAATTATTGGTACATTATAATTATACATGGTAGTGAGATTCAGAGCGATGCGTTCATACACGCACACATCACTTGGTGTGTTTCCCTCCAGATCCCACCCCGCTCCTCCCTCCCCATATATGTTAGTGAGATTGATAATGATACCTTTATATATAGACATAACATTATTTGAACTGTCCCCTTCCTCAAGCCTGGTTTTTCCCTTCCCCACCTCCCTCCCCCAATCCCCTTCCACTATTCTACTGGTCTCCCTCCTCATTTATCTGAAGTCCCTTTTGTTTCCTATTTTGTCTCCAGCTTCCACATATGAGAGAAAACATACAGCCCTTGACTTTCTGCAACTGGCTGATCTCACTTAGCACAATATTCTCTAGTTCCATCTATTTTGCTGCAAGTGACATAATTTCGCTCTTCTTTATGACTGAGTAAAACTCTACTGTATGGATATGCCATGTTTTTCTCTTTTGGAGAAACTTGGTTATCAAAGGAAGGAAAGAGACAAAGCAAGAGCTTGCAGGTGTAGCAGAGGGAGGGAGGGAAGGTGGGAGGAAGAGAGGGGGAGGGGAGAAGGGAGGGGGAGGGCTTATAGTTAGGTTGACTTCTTTCCTCCTCTCTTTTTCTGTTCATTCTTTCTTTTGTTTGTGTTATAGTTAAATATAAAATGTCCCCTAAAGGGCTCATTTATTAATATTCAGGGTTGATATAATTGAATAATCCCAGAAGTGGATAAATCCATTGTAATGGGTTTACCTGGGTGGTACCTGGTAGGGCGGCAGGGTGTGGCTAGAGGAGGTGGTCCCTGGGAGTGTGGAGATCATATATATGGTTCCTCCTCCCCTGGCTGTCTCTCTTGCTTCTGGCGTCTATGATGTGAGCACAGTCCATGTGCTCTCCCTTTCTCCGCTTCCTGTCTCCATGCCCTGAGATCCACGGTCCTTGGCCTCACATAGACTGAACCCGAAACCGTAAGAAAATAAATCTTTCCTCTAAGTTATGTGGTCAGTCTTTTAGATTATAGCGGCAAGAATGCCGATGGCTACAGCTTGCTTTCTTCAGAATGAAAGAGACTTTCAAGTATGTTTTTAAGCGGCCAACTCCATCCCCAAAGCCACAAATGACTCCAAGAAACAGGGAGTCTCCCTGACACGAAGCATACTTTGGACAGACCTTTGTCTGTGCCTGACATCCACAAGGAAAGCTCTACTGTACTGAGAGATTACATCCCCACGGTCCTAGCACCAGACTGCTCTGTAGCTCAGCCTCTCATTATCTGGGCCTCACTCGTGCATTGCTGGACTTCAGAGCATCCTACCCAAGACACAGCTCCCTGGTCTACCATGATGAGTCCAGCTATGGGGTTCTTCAGAAGTGCTTTCCCCCCTCACGTCCCAACCTCCTTGCCTGGAGTCCTCCCCTCCACTAGGGAGCTACATGCTCTCACCCTTGGGCTCTCTGTAGATGTCCTTCCCCCTCCTAAGCTTCTCCTACGACAGCAGGGGCCACAGTAGGTTGCAAATTCCTACTACAACCCTCTTCCCCTGACTAGTCCAGAAGCTCTGTAAAGGGGGGTACCATGTCTTGTTCTGTGCATCCCCGTACCTCACACGTAGCAAGGCTCATGAAATGTGTGCCACATGAATGAATGAGCAATGGTTGTTCCAAATCCTTCTCCATCCTGACTCTCTGCATGGAGGAAGAAGACCTGAGGGAGCAGCAGGCTCCGAAGTGCATCGAGAGTCACCTTAGGTCATAGGCAGTTCCCCTGTTCACGTCTAGTTTTCTCTAGCTGCAGACAGGCTGCGAGCAGCCTGCAAACTTGGAGGCCGTGCAGAACACATCATAATAACCGTCTATTAAACTTCAAAGGGAGAAAATTTAAAACATGAATAGGGCTAATTGCCGGCTGCCGCAAATTGGTTCCTGGGTATTATAAGTGGTTTAATAGTTGGTCTAGATACCATTGTGATAGGCCAGTGCCATATATAAATAGGAAAACAGAGCGATGCGGAGATAACCAAAACCAGGCCGTGACCTCACCAAATCACAGCTCCATGGCCCAAAGGGGAGAA
Organism: Glis glis; assembly: GCA_004027185.1. Taxonomy (NCBI): domain Eukaryota; kingdom Metazoa; phylum Chordata; class Mammalia; order Rodentia; family Gliridae; genus Glis; species Glis glis. Next base: position 115,667 of record PVJS01000640.1, on the reverse strand, counting down.
TTTTACATGTTCCTTATGTTTGGCATAATTATCTGTTATAAAGTAGTCAAAAAAGACTCTTGCTGAACAATTCTATTACCTAAAGACATGGAGTCTGGGTGAAACAAACCAAAGGATTACTTACCATCCTGAGTTAGGAGTCAGGATGCCTGGGGGCCAGATCTGGCTCTGAAGCAACCAGCTATGTACCCATAGGCCGGGTGCCTGTCTATGTTACTCAGTGAGGAATGATATAATACCTGGGCTCGTGCATCCCCTTATTTAGTTAATACATATTTATTAGGCATCTACCATGTCTCTGGCACAATGGTAGGCACTGGGGATACCAAGAGGAATAAGACAAAGTCCTTGACCTTGAGATTCCAGTACACTGTCGGGGTCACGTGGAAGAGGACCATGTGGCAATGGTGTTGAGGTGGGGGACAGGAAGAAGTAACCAAAGCTCAGCCTGGAGGACTCCAGAGGGCAGGTCTTTGAACTGGACTTTAAATGATAAATGGGAGTTTCCTAGGTAGAGAAGAGGATGCCATTCAAAACCAGAGGAACAGGGAACCAGAGATCTGCGGAAAGGAAGTCTTTAGGGAACAATGAGTGTTAGGTGGGTGTGGTTAGATAAGGGGGTTGTGGGCCAGTTAGGGAGTAAGGGAGGGTCTGTCTCTTGCAGGCGATAGGGCCAATGTGCTTACACCGCAGTACTCCCCAGCTCTATGTGGAGGGCTTATGCGCTAGTCAGGTGTCAGTCGCTGGGAGAAAGTACCTGAGATAATCAACTTAAAAGGAGGAAGAGTTTATATTGGCTCATGGCTTCAGAGGTGTCAGTCCAGGGCTGCCCAGCCCCGTTGCTTTGGCCTGGGGCAGCACAGTACACCATGGCAGGAGCTCATAGCAGAAGAGCCTACTCACCTCGTGGCAGCTAGGAGGCAAAAAGAGGGGGTCTCAAAATCCCCTAAGGGGCGTGTCCCCATGACCTAACTTCTTCCCACTAGGCCCCTCCTCTTAAAGGTCCCACCACCTTCCAATAGCACCAGGGGCTGGGGACCAAGACTTCGGCTCATGGGCCTCTGGGGGACATCTGAGATCCAAACCATAATGGCTTGTCCTAGCACCGATCGCTGGACACCACGCCAGCGTTTCCAATTTAGCAGGTCTGGGGCAGACACTAAGGATATGCATCTCTAATAAGTTCCAAGGTATGCTGCTGCTGGTGGTGGTCCTGAGACCATGTGCAGGGAGCCACTGTACCAGGAAGAGTTCCCTTCAGATGTTTTCCTGTCTAGGTCTGTTGAAGCAAGCAGCTGATACCACACAGAGCAGACGGGCTGAAGGCAGCGAAGCATTCGGGAGAAGGCTTGGAGAGGCTCCTAGGAACGAAACTCCTGCCAACTTTCACATCTCAAGAGACCCCAGTTCATCTTAAGTCCTTTGTGTTTATTTCCTTTATCTAACCGGGTACTGGTGCCTGAACTTTTTACTGGCTCAGAGCTTTCTTAATTTGAATTATGAATTGTTTCCTATTTAAATGCAGATATATCTGGTAGGGGCAGGCATTAAACTACTATCAGGTGAGTTACAATAGAATGTTAATTTAATTATGGGGTCCCTTTCATGTAGCACTGGAGGATACTACAGACCTTTTTACGACGACGGTCATTTTTCATGACCTGGTAGACTCAATCCTGGCTGTGCCGCACCCTGATGGCACGATATCACCTGAGTCACCTCACCTTCCCGAGTCTCAGGCCCAGTTTCCTCTTTGGTGAAATTGGGGAAAATAGCAACACCTGCCACATTCTGTTGTTTTGAGGGTTACATTAAGCGAGAGATGCGTGTGAATGAAAGCTCTTGGAATCTATCAAGTGCTAAACAGAGTGCTAAATATATGTCTATGCACACACATACATATATATATTTTAGTACTTCTTCTAGCTTTACTGAAAACTCCACACGACTCTTAATGAATCTAAGAGGTTTGTCCAGCAGCTTGTGAGGTTGTCATGGTCAGGGGGTGGGCGGGAAGGAGGGCGATAGAATACGTCAGAGCAAGAGGAGGAGTCTGGTGTGAATTCTCATTTTACCACTGGGCTCTTGGTCGTGTTTCCAATAACTTTTAGAAGATTTTTAAATTAGAAGAGATCAGGAGTGAGAAATCTTAGAAATTTCCCCTTGCTATCAAATAAAAATGCTTCCTGGGGTCTTCTGGGACTTCCTGGGTTCTCTGTGGAATAACCGCACTGTTTTCTACAAGTTCAGAAATAGGCAGTGTCGACCAGGCTCAAGGATTGGAATTGCCTAATCTCTTTAAACAAATACATGTCTAGCTAGTTCTAGGAAACCTTTTCTTAACCTCTGTGCTGTTTTCCACCTCCGGGATATTGATGGGCCAGGTTTACAGAGCTCCTTTGAATGTGAAGGAGGTTTTCCTTTCATCTGGAAGGGCTGCATGGAGGTAAGTGCTCTGGAGACTGCTGGCAGGTGCATTCTGGAACAGCAGGCTATCAGCTTACCAAGAAGTGAACAATTCCCCCGGGGGGCGTGGTTAATCGCAGCAGCTTCACCATGGTAAAGGCAAAACAACAACCTTGCATCTCCTCCCAAGGAAAAGAAAGGACACATCTCCCAATTTGTCAGAGGATAATTTCCTAATTACTCCGTGAAGTTTGTTATTTCTGGTGGGTCCTTAAATCCGGTTGAGAAGGGTGAAATCTGATCCTCCCTTTCTTGATGAGAAATGTTAGAGACAGGGTTAGGTTTTCAGTGTCTCCCTCTACAGCCCAAGGAAGAATTTGCTCATCTCCATCCATGCCTCGAGGCAGCCAGCTTGTGCAAGAGAAGGTCCCCAAGTGGAAAGGCTGGGGCCCTTGTACTTCCGGTTGGTCACAACGTGATTGTTTTAATTACCTGGACCCTCCCTCCCAGCAGAACACATGACTCACAGCAGATTAACTTCTGAATGTTTTAGAAACGAAGCTCGCCCCCACTTTCAGCAACCATTAATTGTTTTTTGAGGCATTTGGTGAAAATAGGAGGGATCTTCTTGTGATTATTAAGCCAGAACCATCCCAGACCACACATGACACTCACATACCTAGGCAGGAAAAAGAAACTAACTTTCCATAGGACCCGCCATGGGTTCCAGAACGTTTCCATCTCCTGTCTCCTTGACTTTCACCACAATCTTGTGAGGCAAGGGGGCTAGCTACTGTTTTGTTTGTTTGCTTGCTTTTATACTGAGAACTGATCCAGTGGCATTCGACCTCCAAGCTAGACCCCCCCGTCCTTTAATTTTTTTTTTATTTGAAACAGGCTCTCGCTAAGTTGTTGAGACTGGCCTTGAACCTGCAATCCTCCTGTCTCAGCCTCCCAAGTATTGGGATTAGGGGCGTGCATCACTGCCCCTGGCTTAGCTGCTGTTTTAAAGTGGGGGGAGTTGAAGCTCAAAGTCTAAATTGGCACATGGAGGAGCTGAGGATGGGTACCAGGTCACCTCATCATACCATACACTTCCAGCAAGAGGGGGGCCCTTGGCGGCTGTCCATTTTCAGAGCTCTTCTGTCTTTTTTTTCTGTCTTCCACTCTCTCACAGCAAGGGCTAACAGAGACAAAGGTGTAGGAATAGGAGCAAGAAGAAAGGGGGTTACAGCCTGGACCTGGAGAAGGCTTGGTGTTGGAGGGAGGCCAGGACCCACCCCAAGAATAAAAAAGAGGTGAAATGCGGCTTTGTCCTCTCCAGTTCTCTACTCCTGGCATCCTTTAGTAACTCAACCACGATTTATTACCTCCCTGTGCACCAGGTACACGGGAACGGAGGGCACAGCGGTGGACGATCAAAGCCCCTCCACTCACCCCTCCATTCTAGGGGCGTTTCCAGCAGTCGCAGGCACTCCTCCGGCTGTGCTTAATAGGATGCCCCTTCCGGTTCCTGTTGACACGCTCACATATGTGTGCGCACTCGTTCATGATGTGCATTCACACCTTGCTCGCACGCGCAGGGTACACACGCACCGCCCTGGCCTGCAACCTCTCTGGAACCCAGCATCAGGGCGGAGGCGCAGCGCGGGGTTCCCGGACCCCGGCCGCAGACGCGCGGGAGGCGCAGGAGCGTCTCCGGGTCCCCGCAGTCTGCGGGGCGCACAGGGGCCAGAGCCTTCCGGGGGCGCCGCGGTGCCCTCCGTAGACGCGCGACGACTCGGGATTCGCGCCCGCGCAGGTGCTGCAGGCCGGGCGGTGTAGACCCTTCCAGGCTTCCCTGGGCGCACGTCCGCTGAGCGCCGCTGTTTCTTCTCTCTACATACCCGCCCAGGCTTCTCCTCCCTGCCCCGGCCTCTCTGGACTGATCACTCCCCTAATTATTTCTGGGGATCGGTCTGAAGGGAGGAGAGAGGGAGTGTGGCCCTCTGAGCGAGCAGAGGTTTTTGCGCAAGGCACGGGTGGAAAACAATTATGGGGCTCTTAGGAAACAGCCTCAGCCCTGGGTCTGTGGCAGAAACTTGGACTAGGTGGCCTGAAACCAGCAGAGGAGCACTGTCAGGCGGTGCTGTCCCCCGGGGCTAATTGATTAGATGCTCCTTCCTCCCAAAGCATTTAGAGTGGGTTTGTTTGTTTCCAACCCTAGCAACCGTCTATCCGGATTCGCCTCACAAGCAAGGTCCTTATCGCGAGGCCGAGGAGGCCAGTCGATGCCGTTGTTTCTCGGGTATAACCTCTGGCATGTGCTCTCAACCCGGGGCAATCCCCTACTGGACCACCTGTGTTTCCAGAAGGTCTCCCACGGCCATATCCACCTTCTTGTTCTCTCAGAAAGAAGAAAGCAGCATGGCAGGAGGAGGGTTCCCCATCCTTTGTGTCCTGACAAGACAGCTGGCTCCATTCAGAAAGCACGATTTCCCTTTAATTCTCACTGTGACCGTGTGGGGCATGAATTACCATCCCTATTCTCCCGGTGGGGAGAGGGAGCTTGAGGGAGTCCCCAAAGTCCCTGAATATCTGTGAAAGTGAGAGACAGATAAGACCAGCACCTTCCACTGGTCTTGTTGCCAGTAGGAATTCATTTTCCTGGTTCTTGCAGAGCGGTGAATAAGGTTGGGAACTAGGGCGCGCTTCCTCTACCACAGTTGTGCCAGTTTCGCCTCTGCCCTGTAAACAGTCCTTGTTCTTTTGTGTCTTCTAGATTCTCTCAGTGGTTTCCCTAGCTTGGAAGGCTACTTTCTCTCACCAATGCAACTCCTACATACCTGCCAAGGCCCTGCAAACAAACCTCTTCCTACGTGAATCTTGTCCACTCTCTCTTTGGTCCATCTTCCTTTATACTAACATTTATGTTCTGTACCTTAAAATTGAACCCTTGAACTGGGCGCAATGATGCACTCCTGTAATCCCAGCCACTTGGGAGGCTGGGGCAGGAGGATTGCAAGTTTGAGGCCAGCCTGGGTAACTTAGGGAGACCCCTCCCATCTCAAAATTTAAAAATAAAATAAAGACTTGGTGTGTATCTCCTGGGTTCCATCTCCAGTACTGCAAAAAGAAAGAGAAAAATTGAACCCTTGATTACATTCCTGTTTCCAGCGATTCTGCCTCTTTTCCATTGGTCTCATTCATTCAGATTGATTGTAAGGGGCAGGGACTGTGCACAGAGACTTCCCGTAGGTACTCCACTGTTTCCAGCGTGGCACTAGGCACACAGTTGCACTTGGTAACTCTTATTTGGCTAACTGATTAGACACATCCTAAACCTGGCAAAGCGTGGTCCAGGCAGCTTTTGCTACAAGATGTGGAGGGGTGGGATCCAGTGGGTTTCCTTTCAGCCATTAATTGCTAGCAACAGCTACCCTCTCCGGATGGCTTGCCTGCCTGGTTCCTCTTGACCTCCACGAAGCCTCACACCTGCATTAGCTGAGAAAAGGAGACAGGGCTTAATTGTATTTTCTGCTCACACAGAGACACCCAGGGACTACTTAGACCAGACAATGGGTCTTTAACAATACCTATGGTATGTGGTAATTGAAGCTATATTAGTGCAATGCAAACAATTATATGAAGAAAAGATTTGGCTTAAAATGGAAATAAAACGGGGGTGGGGAGCAAATGGTTGCTTTTTGGAGGAGTACTTATTTCTGTGCTTCCTGTTGAAGGTCTGAGGCTACTTAAATGCCCGGTCTAAGTCCAAGTGTTTTTTTCCTATTACCTTCTTAGCACACAAGTGTTCATACTTTACCTATGTAGCTTATAACATGCGTTCACATCCATCATCACATGTTTCTTACAAAACATAGAGGGATATTAATAAAAATAGAGATGGATGTTAATATAAAAAAGTTGGTACTTATTTGATATCTGTGTGTACTAAGCATCATGCTAAGGACTTTATGCATATTAATTGGCTTATTCTTTATCATTTTACAGATGTAGAAACTGAGGCACTAAGAGTATTGACTTCAGACCATGTAACCTTCCAATTGGCAAAGCCTGAACTCACACCAGGGTCTCCTGACACATAACCTGGGAGAGAGGGGCGACTGCCAGGTGCCTTGCCTCATGCCTGGGGCTGCATCCAGTGCTCCTTTATCTTAGCACTTCCAGGAACCCCCCTCAGGCTGGCCTGTAGGAGACCCTCAGGCTCCCTCCTGGGGAAGGTGCAGTTGCTGGGCGTGGTATCCTGGACTCAGGGGCTGGGAATCAAGAGAAGGGGGTTTAGAAGGAGACGATCGAGCCCGAGAACTTGCTCTGCCTCTTGCTGGCCAGATGAACTTGATCATTCACTTGCCTTCTCCAAGCCAACATATTAGGAATGATCATCCTAAAATACCTGGCAGGGAGTTGTTTTTTTTTTTTTTTTTGCGGTACCGGGGATTGAACCCAGGGGCGTTTTCCCTCCGAGCTACATCCCCGGCCCTATTTTTTATACTTTATTTTGAAACCGGGGTCTCACGAAGTTGCAGAGGGCCTCACCAAGTAGCTGAGGCTGGCTGCGAACCCGGATCCTCCGGTCTCAGCCTCCCAAGTACTGGGATTACAAGCGTGCGCCACCACGCCCGGCTTGGCAGGGAGTTTTTGAGGATCCAATGAGACAGTATTAATATAATAAAAATTCCCCTCCTCTTCCCTTTCCCCTGCTGTTCCCGGAGGGTACTGCCTGTCTGGGCACAGGGTTCATTGTATGGAATGGACCACACTCCTGAATGTAAGGAGGCAGGGCCTCTGAAAGGAACCCCCACTTCCATTATCGTCTGGGGATGAGGTCTCCATATTGGAAGCAGAAACTCAAAAAACAGGTGTTGGGTGGGAGAGGGAGTTCTGGCCTCTTTTCCTCCAGTCTGGAGCTTGAGGGCCCCAGACAGGCTAGAGGGTGCCCCTTGGGGACCGGCGGGACCGCACAGAGGGCCTCTTGATGAAGGCCACACTGCAGAAGCAGTCCTGTGGGTGATCCGCATGTTGCTCTCCGGCTCTGATATCCTCTGCTTGAGTTACATCTTGTTTGAAATCTGCAGCCTGGTCTCAGCCATGACACTAGAGATCACAGGGGACTCAGGTCTGGGGCTCTCAGGTAAGGAAGGAGAGCAGCAACATGCTGGTCACACGGTGAGGTACCAGCAGTGTGTGTTGATGGGAATGTCCCCAAGAGGAGACACCCCTCCCCCACCGCCGCCAGTGCTCCTAGAGCAAGGAGCCACTGCATTCCAGGTCTTACTGAAAGGGCTCCCGAGTGAGGGGAGCCCCACGGAGAGGGAGAGGATGCCTGGGCACCAAGTACGGAAAGTCACATGGAACAATGTTCTCTGCCAGGCAAGGCTGCTAGGAGCCTGGTGGGCATTTTTCCCACCTAATCTTCACAATAGTCGACGGGGCTGGGGGGTGCTGTGACCCTCCCCCATGTTTGGGGGAAATTGACTGCATAGAGATCAGTGGGCTCTCCCCAAGAGCCTAGCTAGTGTGTGGCTGAGCCAGGATCCCAAACTGGGTCTGCAGGACCCATCTGCTCACGCCGTCTGCACATCCTGTTCCATGTGCCAGGAATGGCATGGGCTCTTGGGGCTTTTTGTTTCTTTCTGAGAGAAGGGAGGCAATGTTTATTTTGCTGGCTGGGATGGTGAGATCTTTATCGCCCTCAAAAAAGCACATATTAAATTCTTAATTGTGCGTGGCATTGAGCACCGCTCTGAATTATTTTGTATACAAAAATAATTAAGCTAAGTACCCAGACAGGGCCGCTGTCCTCTGGGAACACAGGACCCCCAGCACATGAAGGTGGACCTAAGCGTCATACCTGTAAAGCCGAGGTCTCAGCACCGTGTTCTCAGGGCCTGTCACAGCTACAGACTGTACCCCTTTCCTTAGCAAGGGTATGTCCTGGGCATGGAGGTGGGGGAGACCCTCCAAATCCCTCCCCAGTGCTGAGAAATGCCTCCCAGGCATCTGGACTTTGGGGATGGTAGTGGGTGGAGGTCTTCTTACCCTCTCCAGGCCTTAGTTTCCCATCCACAGAATTGGACCAATAGTGGTACCACTCGCATAGGCTTGTTGCATGCGTTCAGTGAGATAATACGTGGAAAGCACCTAGCACAGCGCCCTGCAGACAGTAAGTTCTCAGTGATTAATGGCTATTATTGCAGTAACTGGGTAGAGGGTTTGTTCCCACTATGGAGTTAGGGACCCCGGGAGAGGTTTGTGCTTAAATGGCACTGGGAAAAGGAGCTTGCACAGCAGAGACGCCCCTTCTCGATTCCTCTGCTTTGTGACTGCAGGAAGGCACAAGACCTTTGTTTTTCTTGCCTGTTCACTCTCCCCAGGTGACAAAGGTTGGAGTGTTCTAGAGCAATCCTCCCAGTGCTGGTCTTTTAGTGAGTCATTGATACTTAGTTCTTTATTCTGGAGAGATGTACAGCTCTCTTGAAAAAGAAAAAGAAAAAAAGAAAAGAAACAGGAAAAGAAAAAGAAAAAGAAAAAGAAAAAAGAAAGAAAAAAAGCAGTGAAATGCAGCACTCTGGAGTGTTTAATGAACTGTACATGGTAGGAACTCAGTAAATGCTGGCAGACTAGGATCCCTGGGGTCTCTGTCTCCCCAGATCTACAGAGGAGGCTGCAGAGCTGTCAATCACATCGGGTGAGACATTTGGGGTTGCTGAGGGACTGCGGGGACGGTGGAAGTTCCAGCATATCCTCTAGTTCCTTGCTCACTCAGAGCTGGCCAGGGAGTGACCAAGGGACCTTTGTAACACAAGGGCACACACTTCAGAAAAATCTCTTTTTGTTCCTTCTTGGCAGCTGCCCTGTACAGCACAGGATTCATGCTTAATGGCCTGTCAGGAGAAAGAAAAAAATCTGTAGAACTAAGAGAGAAAAAGATTAAACTAATAATAAAACCAAACCCAAACATCGCCGCCCTCCCTCCCTCCACCCCAGCCCTTACTTAGTTTACTGTCTTGCAGCCAGTTCCCCTCCCAGGCAAATAATATTTATCCCATGAGGCCCTGACACACCGGGGAGGAACAAGACAATGCTTGATTGTTTCTTCCTTCCCCCTGAGGCGAGTGATGGGCTGGAGTGCAAGACGTGGAAAGGGAAAGGGGTGTGCTTGCTGTTCTTCTCGTGGGACCCGCTGGGAGCTGTCAAAACAAGCCTGAGACATGGCGGGGGAGGGGCGGCCGCCCGGAGATTAGAGCAGCTACTGCCCAACCTGCTCGGAAAGTTTCACTCTTTTAGCAAAGTTCCTGGCAGCTGTGACCACTTAAAGAGCTTTTGCTTCCATTAAACAGGAGAGTCATTAAGTCACGGAGCTTAATGTGGCTCTAGAGGCCCTGGGAGTCATTCCGCAGTGAAAAGTGCCAATTCATTGTGTGGTGGATGGAAAAACCTGGAGATTCCAACCAGAGGTGCGTTTCTCTGGCATTAGGAATTGATGGCTGACCCCAAGGTGACCTTGTGCTGAAAATCAGTTTTCAAGGAAGTCAAAGACTCCAGTGCTTCTGATGCTGGAAGATCACAGAAGGTGTCACCAAGCAGAGGGTTGGACTGTCACTTCCTCAACTGCCACTCAGTCCAGAAAGATCTCTTATCCATGTTAGGGCCTATCGATTGGGTGCATGGTGAAGGCGGAGGCAGTTTGTGCTGTCCCAATCAAAGTTTGCTTCCTCTGGGATCAGACGATCACCATCTGGAGCTGGGACTTGGAAGTTAGTTCTACTGCCCCTTCTCTGTGCAGTGCCTAGCACAGTGCCTGCAGGGAGTGTGTACAAAGAAGGGGGGCCCTCGGGCCTCACCTACACTGTCCCCCCAGGATGGGAGCCCACTCCGCCACTCAGAGATGGGTGCAAGTGACTAGGCCAGCCAGGGCTGCTAGGCACATTGGCTGCTCACAAGAGCAAAGCCAGGACCTGCTCCTGGCCTAGGGCACACTCCTCAGTGAGAAGCGTTCACCTATTCTAACTCATGATGAATCGAGGCGAGCAGGGAGGTGTTACTATCCCCATTTACAGATGAAGAAACTGAAGTTCAAAAAGGTTAAGCGAAGCCAGGCGTGGTGTCGCACGCTTGTAATCCCAATACTTGGGAGGCAGAGACTGGAGGATCCAGGTTCGTGGCCAGCCTCAGCTACTTAGCGAGGCCCTCTGCAACTTTGTGAGTCCCGGTTTCAAAATAAAGGATAAAAAATAGGGCCGGGGGTGTAGCTCGGAGGTAAAATGCCCCTGGGTTCAATCCCCAGTACTGCAAAAAAAAAAAAAAAAAAAAAAAGGTTAAGCGACACCTAACAAACGTCTAAAACCCTGGGACTTTGATGCCTAATCTGCTGTCCTTTCTAGGCTAATCCTGTGCGCGCGCTCGTAGGTGGCTGTTGAACTCAGCACTTCGCTTCCGACCTGGCCTCTGTCGCCTGCCAGCTGCCCCTCTCCGCTTGTCAGGACCCAACCCCACCCCAGAGACACAGAGGGCTGGCATTAGAAGGCAATCGGAAGAAAGAAGACCCGAGAGCTTGGCTCGTCCCACTGAGGTCGGGAGCAATGAAAACATCTGGGGCCCATGCCTCTTCTTCCTCAGCCTTCTCATCAGCAGTTTTACTCTTTCCCTGGGCTGCCTGGGAGGGGTTGACAGCACCTGCACAGAACCGTGAGGGTACAGACTGGGATCTGGCGGTGGGACATTTGCCAAAGGGGGATCCCGGAGTTCTTGGCTCTCTGTGGTGACAGAGGGTGGGTTTGGGGGGACGTGCAGCCTTGCGGCCCAGTGGAAAGCTGGCATCCTAGAAAGGCCACTCCTTACAAAAATTCTGATGGGCTGTATGATCCAGGACCAAAGAGGTTTGACCCTGGCTGGACAACCTGGGCTAACTGACAGCCTGGCTAATCCCATGTGGGATTACTCAGCCTATAAAAGTGCTATTTACTCGTTAAGGGAGGGGCGGATCCACATCCCATCTGTTGACACCTGGAACGCAGAGGTGAGCTGTGCCTCCTTGCCCATCCCAGCGCCCTGGTTGGGGCACTCCCTGCCAAGCCGATGTGGTTGATGGAAGAACACCTGGTGGGTGAGTGCTGGGAGAGCTGCCACCTCCGCCCGCCGAGAGCCATGATTGTCGTTCAGTGGCGCGGAAGGCCAGGCAAGACGCCTGAGAACGTGGTTCCCGACATGTTACCCTCAGACACGTGCTCCAAGTGGGCCCAACCATGTCAGAGAAACCAGCTCCCTGCTCCTGGAAGCTGCCTCTCCAGGAGTCTCTCTGCAATTTCCCCGCATTTCTTTTCACGGCCATGTTAGTTTGGGCTCTAAGGTCAAATGAGTAGAGGATTCAGGAGGTTTTCAGTCTTGAAGATGGGTCTGAGTGGAACATACCCACCCTCTCACCGTGGAGTCTCGTCTTCATGCCTGATAGTGCAGAGGAGGAGCTTCCTAACGTTTTAAGGGGGATGCGCTCAGTTCAAGGTGGTATCAAAGAACAGGGAAGGCTGTAGTGAGGACTGGCATTTGGAAAGCACACAGGCGGGGGTGCTATGAAGAACTCCAATCACCGCACTGCACAAACCAACTGTGTGACCCTGGGGCTGCCAAATCGGTCTTTCTGGATCTCCATTTCCTCAACTGGAAACGAGAGATTGGATTGCTGATCTCCCTTCCAAATGGAACATTTTATCATTACTCAAGTGCTAATCTCAGTACTGATGTCCTTTATTTACAAAGAAAACGCCACCCACATGCTCAGGTAGGACGCTGCTCTGAGCTGTTTTTCCTGCTGTGCTGAGAGATTCTCAGGGCTCCACCCCACGCCTGCCCATCTCCACGCAGTGCTGGCCAGTCTCCACGCAGTCTTGCCCACGATCTTCGCTCTCTTCAAGCCCCTCACAAGGTGCCATTCAGTGGCTGCGATGGGGCTGGTAGGTCTGGGTCCCAGTTGCAACGTCAGGGACTGATTTGCAGGGACTGGTTGCAGCAAGACTTAGCTTGCCTGAGCCTCATCCACCAAATGAGATAAATAATCCATCCTGGGGAAGCACTTTGGAACACCTCAATAAAAGAACCAAGAGAAGCATGAAGCGGCCTCATTGTGGAGGCTGAGTATCTAAATCCCAGGGCCTTTGGAAGCCAGCGGTCCTTCACTAATGGGCTGCACACTCAATGGGGTTTTGTTGGTTTCCAGTTTACATGGAGGTGCGGCCTCCTGGCAGAGGTGACTTTGTCACATGCATTGTGAACATGGATCAAGACACCCTCTTTTTGGATTAGTTCCGGTCTTAAAGCATCTTGCTGGACAGTGGATGGTGTTGCAATGCATCTCAGCGATCTTGTTACCGCCTCGCTCATCAGGCCTTGGGGACCGAGGCTGTCTTCAACTGACTGGGCTAGGAGACCATGCTGGAGGTAGCTGAGTCACACAGGCAGAGGCCCGTTACCTGCCAAACGTGGCATTCCTGGATCCACCTTTCCGGTGTGATGAACTGCAGGATTAATCTGAGAGCTTCTCCCTCCTCTTCTATCTTCTCTCCCTCCTTTCCCACGCCCCTCACCCCACAGTGTCTGTTCCATAGGTGGAAGATGCTGATCTGGGAAAGGAAGAGCAATTAACTGTCTGTCTCTAAGAGTTTCTCCCTATAACAAGTCAGGCAATGACCAAGTAACCCTGGGGATAAAGGGGCTCCACTTCCTTGAATGGACATGGAAAGTAATAGAGAGTTCTAATAAATGGTTCTAGTCATGGTTCTAATAGATGGTTCTAACCCTTTAGAACCATCCAGAACCACTTTTACATCTTGAAGCTGCCAAGTTCTCTCAGTCTTATGCCTCACATGAACCAGTTATCCAATAAGTGTTACTGAAGCAGCTGCTATATACCAGGCACTATTCTAGAAGTTAGGATACAACACTGAGCAAAATAGCCCCAAATTCTAGCCTCCATGGAGATTATAATGAAGCGGGGTAGATGCAAGAAAAAATATATGTCACATATATTATATTATACAAATATATAAGATATCAGATCATGATACATGAAACAACAAAAATTAATCCCGTTGAGAGAACAAAGAGTAAGAGTAAAGTTTTGGTCAAGAAAGATCTCCCTGACATAGCATACTGGAAGCAGGGACCTGAATAAAATTAGGGAGTGGGCCACTGAGATATTTAAGCACTTCAGGTAGAAGAAACAGTAAGTTTAAAGACCTCAAGTTAGAACTCCTGGGTATTTATCCAAAAGAATTAAGGTCAGCATGACATGGTGATACATGCATACCCATATTTATAGCAACACAATTCACAATAGCCAAGTTATGGTACCAACCCAGGTACCCATCACCAGATGAGTGAATAAAGACAATGTGGTCTGTCACATAATGGAGTTTTACTCAGCCATAAAAAAGAATGAAATCTCATGCCATTTGTAGGAAAATGAATGGAATTTGGTAGCATTAAGTTAAGCAAAATAAGCCCGACTCAGAAAATCATGGATCGCATGTTTTCTGTCATATGTAGACGCTAGAGAGGAAGAAAGAAAAAAGGAATCCCACAAAAATACGATGGAGACCAGTAGAGTAGAAGAAAGGGACAAGGGAAGGAGAAGGGGAGGTACTGGAGAATAAAATTGACCGAATTATGTTATGTGCATGTATGAATATGTCTTATTGAATACCACTATTATGTATAAATTTAATGCACTGATAAAAAACAAAGGGCCTGAGGTAGAAATGGGTTTGATGTGTTTGTGGAAATCAAGGAGGCTAGTGGAGCTGGAGATGGGTGAGCAGAGGGAATGGTAGTAAGCAAATCGGTTGGAGAGGTAATGGGGACAGGACCACGTAGGGCCTCGTGGACCCCTGTGTAGACTTGGACTTTCACTGGGAAGTCATTGGGTATTTTTAATCAGAGGTGTGACATTGTCAGATTCAAGTTGCAGCAGTATTACTCCAGTTGCCTTATAAGGAATAGACCATAGGGTACAGGAGGTTGGTGAGGAAGCACCTTCAGTCAGTCAGACCAAAGAGCGTGGTGGCTTGGACTAAAGCAGGTGCTGTGGAGATGAAGAGGAGTGGCCAGATTCTGGAACAGTTTTGAAGGTAGAGGCCACAGGGTTTCCTAAGAGATGTAGGAGGCCTCGAGGAGGCAGGAACAGCACCAAGGCATGTGGCCAGAGCAATCCAGAGAAGGGATCTGCATCGGTTGAAATAAGGAAGATGGTAGGGGAAGCGTGGTTTAGGGTTGGAAGGATCATGAATTTGGTTTTGGATGGGTTCAGTTTGGAATGCCTACTAGACATCCAAGTGAAGGGTTCCTTCAGGGAGAGTGTGATTGACTGTCGAGTGTGGCTGACAGCCCCAAGACCGGGGAGCTCACCACTGAATCTGGCAACTCAGAGATCACCGGTGATATTGTAAGAGCTATTTCAGAGACTGAGAGACAACTGGAGAAGAGGAATGGGAGTTAGTTCATATAAATAACTTTATTGAGGTGAGGAATTTTTCTGGAAAGGTGAGTAGACAGATGGGTTACTAGATGGAAGAAAATGTGGGTCAGGTCAGTTTTTTAAAAAATTGTGTGGGCTCATTCATTAGTTGAGGGACTATGAAGGCCATTGCCACTGTGTGTGTGTGTGTGTGTGTGTGTGTGTGTGTGTGTGTGTGTTTTTTGCTGGGGATTGAACCCAGGGGCATTTTACCTCTAAGCTATAATACCCCCCAACCCTATTTATTTATTTATGGATTTATTTATTTATTTTAAACAGGGTCTTGCTAAGTTGCTGAGGCTGGCTTTGCGATACTTGTACTTTGGCCTCCCAAGTACGGGGATTGTAGGTGTGTGCCACCATGCCTGGCTGATTGCCATGTGTTTTGAAAACTTCACCCAGGGCCAGGAGAGGAGATTGAGAAAAGGTTGCTTTTATCTTCTCCCCGTCAGCCCTTGTCCATGAACCCTTATCCCAATTCTGCCTTCTTATTTTACTCAATGCTGAAAGATGTGGTCATTTTTCTTTAACTCTCTTCTGCAGACTGTAGACTACGAGTCTCTTTGATATTTAGCAGACTAAGGAAACCATCTGCCATTTCATATTGGATGTGCGTCTATCCTGCTGTATCAGCTCTTCTCTAGAAGGCTAATGTTAGGCTATATAAATCACTGATAATGCTGATTCATGTGTTATGATATAATCTTGTAATTATATGGTGAAGCGACAGCACTTCCAGGGCAGGCACAATGGCTAACACTCTTCCAAGTGTGATGGAGTATGCAGCAGAAGGCATGGCTTCCGTTGTCAGAGAAGGTGAGATGTCTTTGCCTAACATTGTGTATAAATCAGTCAGAACCCAGACAAATGTCTGGTCATGTACTAAGACTTCAAATGAATTTCAGGAGGACACAGTAGTGACCAATAGCATCAATACCATAAGTAATAATATTAAAATGGAAATGGTAGACTTGTATTGGAGTGGATCGGGGATGGATTTTTCCCCACAAGTAGGCACATTGTTTCCCTTTAAAACCTCTTAACTCCAGCACACAAGTAAACATCATTCTCCCCTTTACATGCTGGTAGTGTAGTAAAAATAGAGTGAGCTTTGAAGTCAGTCGGATCTATATGAAAACCCCTGCTTTACTGTTTGAATGTGAGACCATGAGAACTGACTTCTCTGAGCTTTAATTTCTTTACCTATGAAATGGAAATAGTACTACCTGTCTTTCCAGAGTTACTGGAGTTATTGGGAAGTTCAATTCAAACAGGAATGTAAATGGCCTGGCAGAGAATAGACGACTATTGATAGCAATCAGTATAATTAGCAGTAGCAGTCGTGGTAGCAGGGGATTTGGTGCTGGTGCCGATGGGCTTTGTGTTCCTAGGGGTGGAAGAGAGAAGAGCTCACCTCCACCCTCCTCTCCTTCCTATGAATCCTATCAGCTGGTGGAAACGGGTTTGTCAGTGACCCACATCATTCAACCACATTTGCTTCTACACATCCATTTAATAATCTTTTTTTTTTTTTTTTTTGCAGTACTGGGGAATGAGCCCCGGGGCATTCTACCTCCGAGTTACACCCCCAGTCCTTTTTTTATTCTTTATTTTTGAAACAGGGTCTCACGAAGTTGTGGAGGGCCTCACTAAGTAGCTGAGGCTGGCCACCCACGAACCTGCGATCCTCCTGTCTCAGTCTCCCAAGTACTGGGATTACAAGCATGTGCCACCATGCCCGGCTTTCCAATTAATAATTTACTGAAAGCCTTGGAAGTTCCAACCAACAAAAATCCCTGCCCTCATGGAGTTTATGATCTAGTGAGCTTTGGAAAGTCTTGTGGCTCTTTCACATCTCCCAACTTTATTGCTTTAAATTACCAGCCCATCCTGACCGGGTAAGAATCAACGGAGGCAACTAACAGCCTCCCATAGACACACATTAGCCACCAGTGATTTCCTCCTACTGCCAGAAAGTAGTCAACTAACCAGGTGTGTGTGTGTGTGTGTGTGTGTGTGTGTTTCCTAGGTCTATCTTATTTTTCTCAGAATAAAAGGAACTTTTCCAGTCGGGCATGGTGGTGCATGCCTGTAATCCCAGTACTTGGGAGACTGAGACAGGAGGATTGCAGGCTTGAGGCCAACCTCAGCAATGTAGTGAGACTCTCAGCAACCTAGCAAGACCATTTTTTAACACAAAAAAATAAAAAAGGGCTGGGGGTGTAGCTCAGAGGTAGAATGCCCCTGGGTTCAATCCCCAGTATCACACAAAGAAAAAGGAATGTTTCCCTAATTAAGTACATGAAGAAGTCATGCCTCTCTTCCCAGTAATCGGGCTTTGGGGCAGAGTGAGAACCATGCTACCACTTTGGTCCTCACGGTGCCACAGAATTCTATGCGTCATTTTGCCCCTTTACTTGTGGGGTGACAGGGCAGAGGCAGGTGGGAAAAGAGTTGGTGGTGGTGCTGAGAAAAGAGGAGATATTTGGAAGCTGCTAGGGTTGGTGGTGGGAAGGAGGCTAGGGGACACAGCAGAGGGGTAAACCTAGAGGCTGGGCTTTATTTGAAGTCCCTGCTCTCCTGGAAATAGGTCATGAAACTATTTGATAAACAACAAGGTATGTGGTGGCGGGGAGTCCCAGCCAGGTGTTTCTCTCGACAGGTCTCAAGCGTGAGTGCATGTCCCCCAGCTGTCAGTGTGAGCCCAGTGCAAACCGTGCTCTTGTCAAGTGTGGACAGTGATGAGCTGGGGTGAACCAGTTTGGCACCAAAGTGAACCCTTCACCTAAAACTCAACCCCAGGGATTTCTGAGCTGTCGAAGAAAGTGTGATATTTTCCTTGTTTAATCAGGCCCTGCTAATCTCCCTTGAGGCTAAATAGGGAAGAAGAGGCCATGAGGTTTGGCCTTTCTGTGGGAATAACCCTTTCCCCAAATAAATATATTATCAAAGGAAAAACAATATTCTTTGTAAAACACTGGCCCCTTCATAGTAGAAATTCTGGAATCCCCATGACTTAGCAGAGTAGCAGTAGACATAGTGGATTTCAAGATACCTGTTAACTAAATCACATTAGGTCTAAGTTGCTCCCCCACCTCGTTTCTTTGCTATTTGTTACTTATTTCCACCTGTCTTGAGAACTGCCAGGTGCTCAGAGAAGTCTGCCCCGGTGCCCATGAAAGAACAGCTCCTGTTTCTCCGACTTGGTACCCACAGCAATGTCAGGACAGGCAGGTGCATCTTTACCTGAACACCAATAATTAAGGACTTAGTGAGTTCTTTATATTTTACTAACCTTAAGTCAACAGTCTGCTACTCATTCACCAGCACATTTTCTCTCGAGTGATAATTGCTACTCTTCCCACAAGTAATTTTTTCTAGAAATAAATGATTCAATATCAGATAACTTTAGCCAGGCAAAGCTCTTAACTCTTCTTGATTCCAATGGAAATTGCAAATTAACTTCATCAGAACCCAAAGAAAAAGAAAAAAAAGAAATGTCATTATATAAAAATTAAGCTAATTACCATCCTCCATTTTTTTTGTGTGTGCTACTGGGGATTGAACCCAGGGCATTCTACCTTCGAGCTACACCCCCAGCCCTATTTTTTATTCTTTATTTTGAAACAGGGTCTCACTAAGTTGTGGAGGGCCTCACTAAGTAGCTGAGGCTGGCCACGAACCCGGATCCTCCGGTCTCAGCCTCCTAAGTACTGGGATTACAAAAGTGCGCCACCACGCCTGGCTCAAGGTGACCTTGAGTAAGTTACTTGGCTTCTCTTTGCCTACTTAATAGGGCACCATTACACTTGTGTGAATAAGACAATGTGTCACAGTGACTAGATGGTAAATAGTCCTTAATCAATTGAAAGAAAATTATTTTGGTGGTCACGACTGCAGATAATATGGGCTGCCAAGATGCAGATGCTTATAAGCCAAAGGGGATTCACACCACTATACTCTTCAATATTTCTTCAATGGAAAAGATAAAAATATTATCTGTCATCATAAAAGACCACATAATGTATAATTCCATTTTTATGACATGTCCAGATTAGACAAATCTATAGAGACAAAAATTAGATTGTAGTGTTGGGGGTGGAGGAGTAGGGGATGCGACTGCTGATGGGTAGAGGGTTTTTTGGGGGGGTGATGAAAATGTTCTAAAATTGACTGTGGTGATGGCTGCACAACTCTTTGAACATACTGTAAACCACTGAAATACGGACTTCAAATGTCTGATGTATGGGATGCTAATTATATCTTAATAAAACTATTACAGTTCACATCCCATACAATTCACTCAAAATGTATGACTCAGTGGTTTATTAGCTCCCATTTATTGCCCAGTTAATCTTTCTAATAGTCCATGGTTTTTGTTTCCCCATAGTCAAGAAAATTGTATTAAGATATGTTAGGCAACTTACCATGGCCCATAAAATTAGCATGTGATGGGGCCAGGACTTTATATCTATTGATTGACTGACTGGATCTTGGGTTCACAGAACTGGATTAATCATAATCATTGGTTCATGGTGAATTATCCCCATAGGTCAATTGAAGACCACCTTTTACCTTATTTTACTTTATTTTGTGCATGTATGTATAAGAAATAATATAACAAACACTTTTGAAACCACTGTCCAAACCAAGACCAGAATATTACCAATGACCTAACAACTCCCTGTGTTTTCCCCTTTCTAGTCCACCATCCTCTCTCCCCAGAGATGACCAGAGATGACCCTGAATATTGTACTTAGCACTTCCTTGCCTATTTAAAAAGGGTTTTTTTTCCACAGCATTAGGTGGGACTAAATGGTATATATTATTTAGTTTTATTAACTTTGTTTTAATTTTGTATAGTTTTCAAACTTTATAAAAATATATCATGTACACAGTGTATGCTTTGGGTATGCTTTTTTTCATTCAACATGATGCCCTTTAGATTCATCCATGTGAAAGAGACCAGCTGTAGCTTTTTTATTTTCATGCTGTAGAATATTCTACTTTATGAATATACTATTATTTATTTGTTCATTCTCCCTTTGGTGCGTATTTAGGTTGGTTCCAGGTTTTTTTATATGATTATTCTCCGTATGTGTCTTCTGATACACATGTACTAAATTTTTTCTTGGGTATATACTTAGAGAAATAGCAAGTATACCTATTAGATTTGCCGAGCATGCACTCATTCGGTCTTACAAGATAATGCTAAGTTGTTTTCCGATTTCCCGCCAGCATCATGTATGAGATCTTGTTTATACTCAGCATTTGGAATTGTCAGATTTCAAACACTTGTCAATCAAGAACATGGTGATAGAATGTGATCTGCCTCTTGATTATTTTATTGGGGAGCATCCTTTTATACGTTTATTTGTTGTATGTGTTTCTTGTTTTGTTAAATGCTTCTTTATGTTTTTTCCATTTTTCTATTGAGTTTTTCTTATTTGTATAAGCACTGTGTGTGTGTGTGTGTGTGTGTGTGTGTGTGTGTGTGTACTTTTTTGTTTTGTGGCACTGGTGATTGAACTCAGGGCCTTGCACATGTGAAGTGTTCTACCACTGAGGTATGTCCCCAACCCAGCTTTATATATATATATATATTTTTTTTTTGTGGTACCAGGGATTGAACCCAGGGGCGTTCTACCTCCGAACTACACCCCCAGCCCTATTTTTTATTCTTTATTTTGAAACAGGGTCTCACTAAGTTGCGGAGGGCCTCATTAAGTAGCTGAGGCTGGCCGCGAACCCGGATCCTCCCGTCTCAGCCTCCCAAGTACTGGGATTACAAGCGTGCGCCACTACACCTGGCTTTATATGTTTTTGAAACTAATCTTTTATTGGCTACATGTGTTTTAAATAATTCCCCCAAATTGTAGCTTGTACTTTTTACTTTTGTACAGAAATTCTGAGCTTTAATATAATCAAATTCGTGTATCTTTTCTTTTATAATTAGTAATTCTTGTGTCTTGACTGAGAATTCTTTCCCTAGCCCAAGATAATAAAGAGAATCACTCATATGCGTCTTCTGAGAATTTTTAAGTTTTGCTTTGACACTCAGATTCTTAATCCCTTGGGAATTAATTTTTGATGATGTGAGATAGGGATCCATTTTCAATTATTTCCATGTAAAAGACCACCTTTTCCATGAAGTCAGGATTGAAGCCAAGATCCATCCAACTTGAAAGCCCATGCTCTTAATTTTGATGCAATTCCAGGGAAATAATAGGAAGACATTAGACTGTTTAATAAACAGGCACTGAATACTAGGGAGTAAAGAGAAGCGAGGAAGGGTGTTTACCCTCAGTCTATCGCACATTAACAAGAGTCCAGGGCTAGACTAGATTCTTCTTTTCAAATACATTCTTCGCCTTCTAAGTTTCATGATAACACATTCCTGGTCATCTTTCGGCATTGGCAGTTCCATGGAGGGTCTTCTATGGTAAGTCCCAAGTCTCTTTATTCTTTGTTTCCTTCATTCCCTGAGGGTTGATGTGACACTACAGAAAAGCACACAGACTCAGAGCCAGGCAGACCTGCTTCTAAGGCTCCATTCTACCACATAGCAGACTTGGGGAAATTAAATTATTTCTTCATCATTATAATGGAAATAATAATGGTCAATTTACCGAGTTGATGACACAGAGGCGATACTCAACAAACACATTACTCCTTTTTCTGTCTGACAGTACCCCTCATCTACAAGTTATCAAGTGGTACCACTTCTTCTATTGTCTCCCATGGGGGTATGCCTGATATTCTACTTTCTATTTCTATCTGGCTTAGGCTTCCTACCAAAACCCTTTTCATTTTTTCCTGTGGTACTGGGGATTGAACCCAGGGGCATTCTACCACTAAGCTACACCCCCAGCCCTGTCTTATTTTTTATTTTGAAACAGAGTCTCACTAAGTTGCTGAGAGCCTCACTATAAGTTGCTGAGGCTATCCTCGAACCTGTGATCCTCCTGTCTCAGCCTCCTAAGTACTGGGTTAACATGTGTGCCACCATGCCTGGCTACCACAACCCCTTTCTTGATTTCTCCAGTTCTGGTGTCCAAGTCTAGAGTGACTGGTAGTGTTGAATGTATGCACTGTGGCAATAATGTTCCCTGGAACTTCATTTCTGAGTTGCCACCAGCCTATGACTGGGAGTGGGGATCGGGATTCATGGCCCACAATTCTGTGAGTTGCTCTCTCCTGTTGAACTTTCCTCTGTCCTTTCCACCCAAAAGATAGCCAACAGGGCCATTTTGCTCACGGCATTCTTCCTGAGCTCAAGAACCCCAGTGTGTTCCCTGGAGTCCCCCCCATGCCCTGTCCAGCTCCTGCGCTCCAACCTTACTTTTGCTTCTCCCTCTTTTACTGGCTCCCCTCTAGCCAGTTTGATTTCCTGGAGATTATCGTATAACCACTCTCTATTCATTCCCGTCTTACAAACATCCATCACTAATCACAATGATAACATTGTATACTTATATGAAGCACTTTCTATTATTATCTCCTGGCATCTTGAAGAGGACAACACTTGGGCCTTATTGTCCTGTTGATTAGGCTCAAGGGTAACTTATCCAAGGTGAGGCCACACTCTCAGCAAGTGGCAGGGCTAATGGTTTAACTCAGAACCAGGGCTTCTGGCTCTCAGGCTATAGCTCTTTGCTTAATATCATTAAAGTATCAGTTCACATCTTTTGTTTTCAAGTGTAAAAATAGACCCTGACCGATTTAAGCGAAAGGGAGTATATCAGAAGGAGAGTGGATACTGAGTAGCTCGCAGGATTGAAGAGAAATGGCTCAAACACCAAGTCTTAGGAAGGTGGAGAGCCAGGGTGGCCCCAAACATCTAAATAACATGAGGTCACAGATCTTACTGTGGGGCACAGTCATCACTGGAGGACACAGTTCTAACTCTTTTCTGTCCCTCAGTGTCCCCACTCAAAATGCAAATTCTTGGCAAAGAGGGGGCTTAGCTCATTCATTCAGTCCTCTGCTAGGGTTGGGGACAGAGGGATTCGATTGCCAGTGCCACCAGGACTTCTGCATTGTGGAAGGATGACTCTCCCAAAAAACTGACAGAAATGGCAGATACCCAACATGACCTTCTAGAATATTCTCCTGCCTTGTCCTTTCCCCTCTATGTGAAGATCCTGTCACTTCAGCTGGCTGGTGGGCTCCTGCTGGGTGGGTCTTCTACCTCAGCTTCTCCCTGGACTTTCACACACAGGGCTGTGCCCACAGTAAAGACCGAATCAATGATGTTTGAATGACTGCGATAGGGGAAGAGACTCTGTTCTCAGGGGACTACAGAACAAGCCTTTTGGTTGTGTTTGAATTCACTTTCCCAGTAAAAACAAAAACAAAACCTAAAAGTCAGCCATCGAAACAGAGAAGAGAGAAAGACTTTTCTCCACATGCTTTTGCAGGTGGCCAGATCTAGTTCTGAGAAGCTTGGGTGAGACAGGCAAACCCCCACTTGGTCTCTAAGGATCACCACTACCTGGCTGGAATGTTTATAGCATTTGCCTCTTATCCTTTGGCCAGGAGGATTCCCTAGCTCAGCACAAACAGCAGGAGTAAAAGGGAAAACAACACCCCCAACACTGTGTACAGCACCACCACCACCTCCAAGACTGATGGAGCTCTCTTTTTAGCATAGTGGTGAAGTACAGGGACATCACCAGGTCCTGTCCTTGCCCAGGGCGCTTTGCATTATCATGGTGTGCATTCTTCATCCAAGCCAAATAGAGCTTGGTGGTGTGCTATTGCTTGCACTATTTACAGGCCCTTGCGATTTTCCCTTATCCCAGAGGACCGCGAGGGGAGCAGGTTGACCTCAGCAATTTCTGTGGTGAGGTCATAGGACACTACGAGGGTCACTGGAGCCTGGAAGACTGACTCCAAAACCACCAAGCTTTAAAGATAGGGATGGGGCTCGAGGGGAAAGAGGGACAGGAAGGGGGAAATTGGTTCAACTAAATCTAAGCCTCATTTAAAATTTTTTTTGGTAAGGTTCCAATTATGCTTCTCGATAGAACAAATTTTTACAGTGTTCCAAATGTAAAAGTTGGAAGGAGACTACAAATGAAAACAATCTGGTAATACCTAAAGCCCCAAATAAGCCCAAAATGATCTTAATTATTTAACTACCTTGGGCTAAGTAAAGTTTGAATGCTTTGCAAACTAGAATCTATATCAACCTTCTTTGCACACAGAAGCCTCTAGAAAGTGACATTAGGAGAAATGGGCTTATATCTCAGACAGACCACCTCCTAATTATGTGGTCCTGGCTAGTAGCTGAACTTTCAGTGCCTGACTGTGGTCATCAGTTGAGTGGGAATCATAAGGCTTGCCCTGGCTTTCTCCAAAGGTTTGTTTAGAGATTCAAACCGAGTTAATGTGAATGAGGGCTTGCTGAGAAGCTGGAGTCACATTAAATACCCATGTCCCCGGTGGATGGAAAGGTCGCTCCTTAGCACATCGTTGTCCACATCTTCCCTCTTTTCTCTTCATGAACTTTATTTTTACTCCTTCCTTGAATGTTCCCCTCTTCATGTCTCACTAAGCATTTCTTTCTGAGATTCCTTTTCTCCTGATTTTAAGCCTTGGTTAAGATTTCCCAAAGGATTTCATGGGTCATTCATCCCCAAAATGGCTCACGACAAAAGAGGTTCTCAGAGTGAATCAACTTGAGAAATAATGTAGACCAGACCCCCTTTCAGGAAGTCATTATGGCTCTGAGAAGTCTTACAGGAAGGAAGTTCATGTACCTGTGTTCCTTAATTACTTAGTACTTTTATAATTAGTTGGATCATAGAGGTAACTTTTCAAATATCGCCCATCAACACCCTCCAAAATACAGCTTGGGAAATGTCCTGAGTGATGACGATGACACATGATAATGATGCCCATTGATTAAATGCTCACTACGTGTCAGGTGTAAACACGTAATTCCCGAACTGTCCAATGAGATACACGGAATCCCATGGCCCTAGAAAGTGAGACTGTGATCCAAACCCGGGTATGGCTATTTCTGTTTTGCAAATAAGGAAAGTGAGACTTAAGGAGGGTAAGTAATTTACCCCAAATCTCATAGCTAATGAGTGGTGGAGCTGGGCTGTGAAGCCACATCTTGGACATAGGTCTAACTTGAAAGAATCTAATCACTGCACATGTGAGTCTGTGGCCTGTAGGCCTGACTTCACACAGGGCCTTTGGAGTGGAGAGGCATGGCCCTCACTCCAGTCTATATGACAGAGGGTAGAATTGGATTTGTGGACAGCCTGCCCAGTGTGTGGCCCACAGCAGTCCATGAAATGGTCCCAGCTACACCCTCTCACTGCACGGAATAGGAAACCCTGTCTGGAGAGATGGAGTGATTTGGGCCATTATGATGCCACCAGGTAGCCGCCATGTTGGAACCCGGAGCGCTCCAGCGTCTGTCCTTCCTCCCCGCTTCAGCGGGCTTTGCTTTGCGAGGGGGCATTCTCCGTGCTTAGAGCTGCCTAGGCTCCCTGGCTGCTTCTCACTAATGGAAACCTGTTGTGGTGCCTGTTGCTATAAACAGGTTGCCAATTTGCATAAGTATGTGACATTGTAAAAGTTCCTGAAGGATCTTATCTGCATAGCTGACACAGGGCCCACATAAAAAGCCAGGTAGAAAGACAATGTGTGTGTTATTTTTTTTTTTTAAAGAAAGAAACAGAATTTTTCTTGTTTTTTGTTCCCTGTGCAGGTAAACAGGCAAGAAATGGGAAGTATATCTAATCCAGAGGCAGTGAGTGTAACTTGCTTTGTTTTGTTTTGAAATTATTCAAGAGTTATTTTTCTTGTACCTCCTAAGCCACCTGTCACATTTGAAGAGCCAGAATGGGGCTGTTCAGATTATATAAATGGATTTGTGCTTTGGAATTGCAGGTTCCGAGCACTGGAGACTCACAGAACGGAAGTTTACAGGTTCAGAGGTGTTGTTTTACAGATGTGGAAACTGAGGACTGGGACCTGGACAAGGCGGCCCCGGGCCAGCTAGAGTCCCAGCTGGGACTTCAGACTCCCATGCCTGCTTTCCATGACACTGAGGTCCGCCAAACTGCTCGCCCTCATTTCAACAGAGCAAAATGCACTCAGATGCCACAAGATAAAATTGGATCCTTCCGAAGCTTCAGAGCCATGACTTAGTGAGCCCCCAACCTCCCTGAAGTCCCCCCTAACCTGCCCAGCTCCCAGTATTAGCCGGCCCTTCAGGACCACTGACCCTGAGCCAGTGGAGTGGGGTGTTCTTTATCCTATAATTTTTTCCAACCTTCTGAATTCCTGTATGGGTTTGGTATTATTATCCCTGCTATTCAGATGTGGAAATTAAGACTGAGCTTAGTTAAATAATACGTCTCAGTTACACAGCTGGAACAGAGACTGTGGCTAAAACCCAGGACTGGTAGGATGGAAGCTTTGGTTTCCTTTACTTCCTGGGGCTGTTAGAAGATTAAGCCATACACCCTGCAGGTAGTGCTGGAATGGTGTCTTGCACACACTGGGTACTTTAAAAATGTTATGTCTCAGCCAGGTATGGTGGTGCTCGCCTGTAATCCCAGTACTTGGGAGGCTGAGACAGGAGGATCACAGGTTTGAGGCCAGCCTCAGCAACTTAGCGAGACCCTGTTTAAAAAAGGGGGGGTCTGGGGGCATAGTTTGGAGGTAGAATGCCCTCACTGGGTTCAATTCCCAGTACCCTCCCCCCCAAAAGAAGTTAGGTGTCATCCTCTGATGTCTGTTCCCCAGCCCTCTATCACCTGCATTACATCCAACTGAAATAGATTCTGCAGTACTCAGATTTATTAGCTTCTGGTTCACCCCAAATGACCTTTTCTTTAGAGGGACTTGAAAGCCTTAATTCACATCAGAAACCCCCAAACACTGGCCGGGCATGGTGGCGCACGCTTGTAATCCCAGTACTTTGGGAGGCGGAGATCGGAGGATCCGGGTTCGCGGCCAGCTTCAGCTCTCTCTCTCTCTCTCTCTCTCCCTGTCTCTCTCTCTCTACCTAGTGAGGCCCTCCACAACTTCGTGAGACCCGGTTTCAAAAAAATAAAGTATAAAAAAATAGGGCAAGGGGTGTAGCATGGAGGTAGAATGCCCCTGGGTTCAATCCCCAGTACCACAGAAAGAAAGAAAGAAAGAAAGAAAGAAAGGAAGGAAGGAAGGAAGGAAGGAAGGAAGGAAGGAAGGAAGGAAGGAAGGAGAAGAAAGAAACCCCCAAACAAGCATTTCCAGATGTGCTCAAACTTGCTAACACTGGCTGGGCGTTTGCAACCTGGCAGATTGCCACTTGAGAGGCCAAGAAGCTGCTTAATGAACTCAACACTTCAAATGGGCAAAGAGGAATGTGGGTCCTGTCCTACCTCTTAGCCAGGTGTAAAACTTCTGCATCTCTCTCTGTCTCAGGCAATCAAGCTTGAGCAATGGTGTGACAGTCGCCTGACCCCACCAACTGGTCTCTACCTATTGTCTGAGGCTTCTGATTGAACGACTAAGCAGCGTGACTCACTGTGAGGGATAGTTTGAATAAAGAGGGTGGGAAGAAAATAAGGAACTGGAGAAACCCAGGAAGCCAGGGCTTGGACCAGTGGGCCATCACTCCGTGGAGAGGGCTGCTTAGCTCGTGTCTTCCCGCTGGCCCACTGTGGGGCTGCCCGCACCTCGCTCCAAGCAGGGGAGCAGATTCATCCACCATGCATGTCAGGAACATTACCAGAGCCAAATGAGAATGTGCCAATCTATCAGGAAAGCCAGAGCCTTCCTCCTCACCTCCCACGCCCACCTCACAGTTAGCTCCAGGGCAGGGCACCTCTGCCTCCCACACCAGTGTCCAGTAGCAGAGGAGATCTATGTTGATGGACTAGGGGTCAGGCCCAGAGAGGTGGTGTCAAGGCTAATGGAAGGAAGAAGATGATGGGGAGGGGAGGGAAGTAATGTTTACTGAGCACATATTATGAGCCAAGAACTTGACACCTATAATCTTATTTAATCCCCACAGAAATTCTGCGTGGTAGGAATGATTATCCCTTTTGTACCAATGAGGAAACAGAGGGTCAGGAAGGTTAGGTAACTTGCCTGAGGTCACATGGCTCCTGGGGTGGAGCCAGAACTTAAATGCAAGTCTTCTGATTCCAAAACCTATGTTCATTCCGCCAGCGCAAGCACTCTATGAGGTCAGTTCCAAAGTGCGGAGTCTGTCGCTTGTCCACCTCACTTTGCCAACCCGCACACACGGTGAACTCCTCTGTGTCCTAAGCCACAAAATGGGAATAAACATGGCAGCTACCTCACAGGGCTGTTGTAAGGATTAAATGAAATAGGCACCTAAAGTACT
Organism: Glis glis; assembly: GCA_004027185.1. Classification (NCBI taxonomy): domain Eukaryota; kingdom Metazoa; phylum Chordata; class Mammalia; order Rodentia; family Gliridae; genus Glis; species Glis glis. The sequence continues at coordinate 87,387 of PVJS01000640.1, read as the reverse complement.
TAGGGCAGTGCCCTGACTCTTAGATGTTGTAAGAGTTCTAGAAAAGTCAGCCATTGCTTTTATCTTTACTTCTCTTCTGCCTTGGGAAAGTCACTGCAGTGTGCCTCAGTTGGCCCATCTGTAAAATGAATGATGATATCCAATTTTACAGCAGTAAAACTCTATTGCTCTGCTTGACATTTAATGCATCCTGCATCTCCACCCTGCCTTCCTGAGCAACCCGGTGAGGTTCCCGACTTCTTACTGCCATGGCTGTTACCCTGGGCCCAGCTTGCTTTTGTACGGCATTAATCCTTCCAGCCTTCTTTCCCGCTCTTTGCCCTTCCTTGATGATCCTTGCTTTCCTCTGCCAATTTGAACTCTATACTTCTCTCAAGCCCAGATGAAAACGCAACTCTTCCATGAAACCAACCCTGGCACGCCCCACCCTGAGATGATCTCCCCTTTCCTTTTAAATTCCCTCAGCCATTATGTCGTGGTCTGAGTCACACTGCTTCCAAATGGCCTATATTGTCTCACTGAAGTCGGCTTGGTTTACTCAGTTCCCTCATAGTAAACTCCCCGAGGGCAAGGACTTGCTTTGGTGGAGTCTCAGTCCTGGGCTCATGCTTAGTGAGTTAGGGGACCCCTGTGTCCGCCATTTCCTCCTCCAGGCGTGGCTGAACACCCCCACGGGGAAGACTTTCTGCAGGATGCTTAGGGCTAGGAATGTGGTAAGAGATCTGTCCTCCTCAGGAGTTTGTAGTGGGATATAGCCATGTAAAAGTAACTGATTGGAGTGTGATATGATGCAGGGGTCTTCTGCCTGGAGAGGAGGGACAATAACTCCAGGCCTTTTTATTTTTCATTTTGAAACAGGGTCTCGCTAAATTGCTGAGGCTGGCCTCAAACCTCCTCCCATGTACTGGGATTACAGGCGTGGGCCACTACATTTTCCTTGATTATTCTATTTTATGATTAGATATTGTTGTTAATCTCTTACTGTGCCTAACGTAAATTAAACTTCATCATCAGTATCCATGGATAGGAAAACACATAGTGTACATTGGGTTCAAAACTATTTTATTTATTTGTTTATTCGTTATTTTATACTTTTATTGGTGCATTGTAATTATACATCATAGCGAGGCTTAAAGCTCTTTGGAAGCTGGGCGTGGTGGCACACACTTGTAATCTCAGTACTTGGGAGGCGGAGGATCCGGGTTCGTGGCCAACCTCAGCTACTTAGTGAGGCCCTCTGCAACTTCGTGAGACCCGGTTTCAAAATAAAGTATAAAAAAATAGGGCCGGGGGTGTAGCACAGAGGTAAACCACCCCTGGGTTCAATCCCCGGTACCGCAAAAAAAAAAAAAGCTCTTTGGAGTTCAGGCGTGGAATGTTTCCGCAAGGATAAGTGGGGACGACTGTGTATGGAAATAAGGGGCAAGTGCAATGTTGATTTCACTTTTGGGAGGACAGGGAGACTCGGAACTCCTAGATGACTTCTGTTTTCTGCCCATGGGGATGGCAGATGCGGCCAGTGCTGGAGTTAGGGATGCTCGGCGCAGCGGCGCTGACTCCTTCGATGACTTTAATCTTGGTTCTCTCTTGTGAGGGGTGTGAGCTCTGTGGGATGCCGCTCTCCCTCCCTTTCCTTTGTGCCACTTTCCTCCCCTAGCTGTTTCCATCAGCTGCGCCTCCCTCCCCGGGAGGGGATGGAATGTGTCCTTCTTCCTAGGGAGCCTCTCTAGGGCAACCCGGACTTATCACAGATCTTCTTGTCTTTCAAAGCAAGGCCTGACAACCGTGATGTCTCATCTCCAGGTGCAAAGGAAATCGCCCCTTGTAAGTGTTTGCACATCTTGGGACCTTGTCCCTCCCCCAGGGTTGCTCAGAATCTGTCAGTTGAATTTGCACTAATCAGATTAAAGTTGGTGTGTTGGAACTTTCAAATATTTTTGCGCAGATCAGTCCAAAATTCCTAAGGTAAAAACTTGCCTGAATCGATAGTCCTTCCAAATCTTGAACTGTCACTTTCAGGGTGTTTCAGTCATTTTCTGGAAGTAAGAGAGGGTTGAGGGGGGGCCAGAGACTGAGGCTGGCTTCAGGGGGAAAAGGTCTTCAAGTTCCATATGGTGACATTCCTTTTCATTAATGGCTTCTTATTTTCATTGGGATTTTGTGACACAGATGGCCTGCCCAAGGCCTCACAGCAGTTTTGGTTGAAAAAGTAAGCCATCAAAAGGAAATGAAGAGGTACCTTGAAGGGTGAGGGAGAGGGTACAGTCCGGAACTGTAGAGAGTAGGACTAACAGGCAAGGATGACAGAGGGGATTTTGAGAGATGATTCTGAAATGGGTCCCTAGTTATCCGCCCCTGGAGAAGTAAGCAGAGGTCCTGAGGAGTGGATTAGAGGCCCCAGAGGCTGGAAAGGATGGGGAGAATGAGAGTTCACTGTTGCCAAAGTGATCTGGGCTTACAAACTGAGGCTTGGGGAAACAGAGACTTGGATTCTTGTCTCAACTCTACTGTGTGACTCTGAGTAAGTGACCACACCTTCCTGGGCCTGCTTCCTCCGAATAAAATGAGAGTAGGCCCTGCCGAGGTTCCTTCCAGCTCTGACATCTTCCGAGATGTCAAGTGAAGGAGTCACGCTCCCCACTTTTGCTCCCTCCTGAGCTCCCTGAAATCTCGGGCTGTAGCTGTGTCGTGGGCTGGGCTTTGGATTGCCGGAGCCAGCAATGACCCAGCTACAAACACACTGACAACAGCCAACCGGAAGGCTAAGCATAACCTGAAGCGATGAAAGACATTCTGCAAACCAGTGCTCCAGGACAAATGGTACCTGCACAGGCAGCCCTTCAGGATTAACATGTGGTAGGGCGAATTTTTAAAGTGTCTTGGTTTTCCATGGTTATAATGGCATAACCGAAACTGGGTAACTTATTAAAAAAAAAGAGGTCTGTTTGGGCTCATAATTCTAGAGGCTCAGAAGTTCAAGAGCGTGGTGCCAGCATCTGCTTGGCTTCTGGTGAAGACCTCGTGCTGTTTTACCTTGTGGTGCAAAGCAGAAGGGCAGGTGGCACGTGTAAAAGAGGCAAAGGACGAGGGGGGGACATGTACTTCATAACAATCTGCTCTTGGGGTACCCAGTCTCTTCCCAAGAGTCAGAACTCACGCAAGAAAGGCACTCGTCCCTATCAACAGCCTAATCGCCTCTCGATGGCCCCACCTCCTGACATTGTCACAGTGAGAATCAGTTTCCTACAGGAGCTTTGGAGGGACAAACTATAGCAGAAGGGCCAGCTAGGCTTCTTAGAAGGATTTCTAAACACACACACACACACACACACACACACACACACACACACACACACCAGTTTCATGTCCACCTCCACATCTTTGGTTCTGTCCTCCTATTTATGGATTCCTTCTTCCCCCTCAACCTTTTCCTACTCCACTGGTAGACACAGGTCCTCCCCCACGATCTCCCCCCTTTTTTTGCTGTGTTGATTGCTATTGTCCATGAAGCAGAAGCAACTTATAGACCTCCCTACATCCCTTCCCCACAATGCACAGTCTAGATAAATGATTATTTGCTGTCAGCCAGGGTGTTGAGATTCGGAGTAGAAATCAAAAGGGGATTCTGACACATGCTTCAGTATGAGTGAACCTTGAAGACATTATGCTAAGTGCAAAAAGCCAGCCACGAAAGGACAAATATTATATGAGCCCACTTAAGTGAGGCACTGGACTATTCAAATTCACAGAGAAAGAAAGGAGAATGGTGGTTTCCAAGGGGCCTGGGAAAGAGGGGAAAGGGACTTAGCATTTAATGGGTACAGAGTTTCAGTGTAGGAAACAAAAAAGCTGGGCAATATTGGCGGTGAGGGCTGCACAGCAACGTGAATGACTTAACCTCCCAGAACTAGACACTTTCAAATGGTGCATTTATGTTATGTGTGTTTCGCCACAATAAATTTTTAAAGTGAAGCATTAAATCCCTGCACAAATGAAACTGTTTTCATCCTCCTTTGAGCTTCTTCATCCAAGTTGCTGAGTTCTGGAAGCCCACTCATCCTTGTTTATTGTACTTTATCAACAGGTCTAGTGACTTTCCTTTTGCACAGTTAATAGGTAGATGCAGGATATATTGACACTCTACCTGGTTTTAAATTTTTAATACTTTTTGTATGGTGGCCATTCATGGATTCTTTGTGTGTACATGCGTGTGTGTGTGTGTGTGTGTGTGTGCGCGGGCGCGTGTGTGTTACTGGGGATTGAACCCAGGGGCATTCTATCTCTGAACTATATCCCAAACCCTTTTTATTTTTTATATTTTGAAACAGGGTCTTGCAAAGTTGCTGAGGGTCTTGCTAAGCTGCTGAGGCTGGCTTTGAACCTGCAATCCTCCTGTCTCAGAGTCCCAAGTATTAGAATTACAGGTGTGCGCCATCACGCTCTGCTCAGGGTTTCTTGATATCAGTCATGCACAAAACAGTGCTTTGTTTAGTAGTAGAAGTAGATAGTGATTTGGTGATAAGGGAAATCCAGGTTAAGAGGTGAATTTGAAGGTTGAAGTAAGAGGACAGAAATAATCGAGGTCAATAAGAGTATGAAACTGTACCTTGATGGCTAAGAAAGGGAACGAGGATGGTGGACGAGGGAGACAGTAAGTGGGTCTTAAGATGCTGTGTATGTGGCAAGCAGGTCCTCTTGGAGGCCGCTAGTTCTGCATGTGAGTGATTCATAGGAGCCTCCACAGATTTGAAATTCAGTTGGAATCTGAGTTGACACCTCAGGAAAGTAAGTTATCTTTTTTTTTTCAGAACTGGCGATTGAACCCAGGGGCATTCTACCTCCCTATTTTTTTATTCTTTATTTTGAAACAGGGTACCACTAAATTGCAGAGGCCTCACTAAGTAGCTGAGGCTGGCCGCGAACCTGCAATCCTCCTGTCTCAGCCTCCCAAGTACTGGGATTATGAGTGTGCGCCACCACGCCTGGCTGTAAATTATCTTATCTCCCTCCCTCTCTGTCTCTTTGGTTCTTAATCAGTCCCTGTCACTTCCCATCACCCCTTTCCATTGGCACCAGAAGCTCCAGTGCCAGGGGCACCCTGCTAATTAATTACCCTTGGCTTGTGAGCACAGGTGTGCTTTTGTCAAGATTTCCATGCCTGGGGGAAAAATCTGCTTTTGGCTGCAATGGCATCCCTGCTGGTCCAGCCTTTTGGAAGAGGCTCTGTGCTTCTGGAGTCACAGCTAACTTAGCTATTTTAATTCATATTTCCTGGACACTTGCTTCAGAGTGAGAAGTGACCTTGGAAGTCTTCTAGTCCAGCATTCCTCAAGAGCTGAAGTGCAGATGAATCGCCAGGGATCTTGCTAGAATGCAGATCCTGATTTTGCAGGACTTCAGCAGTTGCAGCAGTTCCTCGCAATGTTAAACACAGTTACCGTGTGACCCGGTGTGACTCCACTCTTAGGTCTACACCCAAAAGAAACGAGAACATCTGTCCGCACAGAAGCTTGTACATGAATGTTTATAGCAGCATTGTTTGCAATAGCCAAAAGGTAGAAATAACCCAAATGATCATCAGATGATGAATGGATGAACAAAATGTGGTATACCTGTATAATGCATGGAATGTCATTCAGCCATAAAAAGAATGACATACTGATACATGCTACAACATGGATTAACCTTAAACACACCATGCTAAGTGAGAGGAGCCAGTCACACGTAGGCGGCTCATAAACAGCCAAGACTTACTTCTTATAGTTGTGTCTGGTGCGGGCCTGATTTCTCACCATAGAGGTTCATAGAGGGCACCTTCACGCCGTGCCCTCACACGATGGCTAAGGCTCTCCCTCTGGCCTCTTACAAGGGTATTGATCCCATCTGTGCGGACTCTGCCCTCACGACCTAGTCATCTCCCAGTGGCCCCATCTCTTAATACCATCGCCTTGGGTATTAGGATTTCAACAAATGAATTCGGGGTTGGACACAAACATTCAGACCCTAGCATCTGCTATGGCCTTGGACAAGTTAAAATCTCAGTCTCAGGAGCTGGGCGTGGTGGTGCATGCCTGTAATCCCAGTACTTGGGAGGCTGAGATAGGAGGATCGCAGGTTCGAAGCCAGTCTTGGCAACTTAGAGAGGCTCTCAGCAACTTAGCGAGACCCTGTTTCCAAATAAGAAATAAAATCGGGCTGGGTGTAGAGCTTGGAGGTAGAATGACTCTGGGTTCAATCCCCAGGAACAATAATAAATAAATAAATAAATAAATAAACCTCAGTTTCCTCATTCTAAAAACAGGAATTCTGATACTTAACCTAGAGGATTGTGGTGAAGAGGAGCCAATGGACACAAAGCTCCAGCACGTGGCACCTGGAGGACGTCCACTCGTCAGAAGCTGTCATTATTCCTACTGTTTCTGAGCAGATGAACTTCCTGACTTGCCTGTGAGCTCCTTGAGGGGCTGGCCATGTCCCGGGCTCTAGACATGGCCAGCCTACACACCTCCCAGCACAGATGGACTTTAAATGTTGATTGGAATGTTTCAGGAAGAAAGCTAGCCTTTGGCCTTCTGCTCAGGCTGTTGGGTTCGGAGGTCCTGGGATTTTCCATTGGGTGAAGTTCATGCAGGCCTAGCAGGATCCACACTTGATTTTCATCTGGGGTTAGAATCCCTACTAGGCCTATCCTGGGGCAACTCGGAGAGGGGATTCTGAGGTAGGACACAAGGCCAAGAAACTGGGGAAGACACATTGATTGATAGAAACATGCATTTCCTTCCTTGCGAAGCCTCAAAGGTATCCTATGTTCTACTTTTGGTGAAATTGGGAATGGATGTGCTGCCTAGAAAAGGCGGTGGCAGGCTCCTCCCAGACAGTGCTCTTGGGGCTTTCTGATAACTTCTCATGGACTGGTGGTTATGAAGGACATTGGGGCTAAATGATATATGGTTTCATGTCTTGTACATGCAGTTTGTAGAGAAGACAAAATTTATAGTCACAGAATGACTCAAGAGTAAGAAACTTCATAATCTGGCAGGATAAGTTCCTCTTTTCTCTGCACCCAGGTGGTCTTTACTCTCCTGACTTCACACTCATTATACTTATAATTCCTTTTTTTTTTAATTTATCTTTCCTGCTGTTATAGTGTGGATCTGGACCATCCCCCAAAGGCCCATGTGTTGAAGGTTTGGCCCCCAGCTTGGTGCTATTGGAGGTGGTGGAACCTTTCAGAGGCGGGGCCTAGAGGGAGGTTTTAGGTCATTGGGGGCGTGTCCTTGAAGGGTATAGTGAGACCCAGGCCCCTTTTTCTTCCTCTCTTTTGCTTCCTGGCCACGAGGCAAACAATTTGCTATGCCATCTGCTCCTGCACCCCCAACTAGACTAAAAGCAATAGGTCCACTCCATCATAGGCCAAAACCTCCCAAACCTTTTCTCTTTACAAATTGATTATCGTAGGTACTTGTTGCAAGAATGGGAAGCTAACACACCTGAGAGGTCATGGACTCCATGAGGTAGGGCTGAGCCTCACTTTCCGTCCAGTCATCAACACCTAGCTCAGCGTTGCTTAGGCGCTTAGTAAATACAGTGTGTATTGAATGGTTGAACTATTGGAATCTAAACTGAGGATTTCAGCCTCTGCTAGACTCTGTGTCAGAGGTGCATAGCTAGATAATTCAGAGAAAGGAGAGATTCTCAGAGGGGTAGAGACTTTGGAGGGCCCTCAACAATTTGGGATGGTGGAGAGGAAGGGAGAAGCACCCAGGCGGAGCACAGGCAGAGCCAAGGGGCAAGGGGAGAGCGAGGACTGTGTTAAGAACAGGATCCGGCCAGCACAGGGCTGCAAGCTGTGCGCATGCTTGCTGAGGGCTACGGGGTGTGTGTGTGAAGAAATGCAAGGAGGAGGTGGCTTCACTCCATCTCCTCTCGGTCCCACTCACCCACTTCCAGGTCCCACCCACGCACCCACCTCCATGCTGTTCTGAGACCCTGCTGTGGGCAGCACTGGGCATCCTGCTCAGGGTGTGGGCTGTTGCTAATGGGACTTTAAACTCTGCCTGGCCTGGAGCAGCAGGGGAAGCCATGGCGGCCATCTGGCAGGCTTGGCATATTCATAGTGCTGGCAAATGGAGCGCTGATAGAGTCATTAGTCCATGGCAAGAAAATGGCAAAGGCTGTCAGCTTCCCTCGTGGGGAACTAAGCCCCACTGAGCATGTTCCCAGTTCTGAGGGTTTCCCCCATCTGTGGTTAGCACCCCCACCTACGACTAGGAAGCCTGCTCACCTGCCCTGTCTTGGAAGTAGCCATCAGCGTATTGCTCTGGTAAAGCAACGCCCTGGGCAAAGGCGTCCGTTCTCCTCACCCCTCCACTGGCCACTGTGTAACCTGGGCAGATCCCAGCCTTTAGTCCTGTGCCTGGATCCGAGTGAGCGCTCAACAATGTGTTATTAACAATAATGATATTATCATTGTTACTATTATTGGTACATACAACTAGAAAGACAGACAATAGAGGTTTAGGGATGATAACTTTGTAAATTTTTTATAACTGTGTTTATTTATCTATCCCAATACCAGACAGCATCTTAGTAATGCCTGTTCCCCATGTCTCTGTTCCCCATGGGGCAATGTGAGGAGGGCCAGATGTTTACCAGCCTGTGCAGCGAGGGGTACACCATAGGAAAGGAACCCCAAAATTATGAGACCTGGAGCCTGTTTCAGTCAGCGTTTTCACCGCTGTGACCAACATCCCCAACAGCACAACTTAGAGGAAGAAAGATTTATCTGAGGACTCACAGTTCTGGAGGTTTCCGAGGCTTCAGTCCATGTTGGGCCTGGTCACGTCTGTGGAGCTCAGGGCATGGGGGTGAGAAGCAGAGAGTGAAAGGAAGGGGCCATGGACATCTCTGTCCCCAAGACCGCTCCAATGACCCACTCCTCCAGCCAGGTCCCACCTGGAAGAGACAGCCCCACACCCAGAGCCATGGAAATTATCCCAACTAGCCAATCCTAAGCCTGCCCTGCCTCCCCTGCTTCTTTGCACGGATCCCCGTAAAGGCTCCTGCCTCAGTCCCCACTCCTCATGACTACACGGCCCTGGCACTGCTCTGTGCTCCCCCCAGGGACCAGAGTTTAACAAAACTCCTGATCTGCATCTGGCCCACCCTACCTCGCCCAAGGCGATGTTGTTAGATACGAGGCAGTGCTTGATAGCCCTCTATACCTATTTACCCATTTCATCCTCACCACGACGTGATGAAGTAGGCACGGTCATGATCCTCACTCCATGCAGGGGATTGTTTTAGTTAGATCTTTCATCACTGTGACCAAAATACCTGATAAGAACAATTTATTTATTTATTTTTATTTTTTTTTTCGGAACTGGGGATTGAACCAAGGTGCATTCTGCCTCTGAGCTACACACCCAGCCTTATTTTTTTATTCTTTATTTTGAAACAGAGTCTCACTAAGTTGCGGAGGGCCTCACTAAGTAGTTGAGGTTGGCCGTGAACCTGCGATCCTCCTGTCTCAGCCTCCCAAGTACTGGGATTACAAGCGTGCGCCACCATGCCTGGCCTGACAAGAACAATTTAAAGGAAGAGAAGTATAGCTGGGTGTGATGGTTTACACCTGTAATCCCAGTACTTGGGAGGATGAGACAGTAGGATCTCAGGTTCAAGGTTAATCTCAGCAATTTAGCAAGACCCTGTTTCAAAATAAAATAGGGCTGAGGATGTAGCTCAGAGAGAGAATGTCCCTAAGTTCAGTTCCCAGTACCAAAGTAGGGGGAAAAAAGAGAGGAAAAGTTTATTTGGGCTCAGGGTTTCAGGGATTTAGTCCATAGTTGGCTGACTCTAAGGCAGAAACATGGCGACAAGGCATGCAGAGGAAAGCTGCTCAACTCATGGCAGCCGGAAGTAAGGAGAGAGAGAGAGAGACAAGAAGTGGCCAGGGACAGATATAGTTGTCAAGGCCACGCCCTGCGTGACCCACTCCTCCAGCCAGGCCCCACCTCTGAACCTGGCTGCATTGCCAACATGTGGGCTTGTCTGGGAGCCATTCCATATCCAAGCCATAACAAAGATACATGGCAGAGAGGAGAAGCAACTTGCCCAAAGCCACACAGTCAGTGGGTGGTAGAGCTGGAATCTAAACCCAAAAGCTAGGCGTAGAGTCTGGACTAGTCACCACCGCACAGTGACAGAGACGGTGTTGCCATCATCCTAATAGGTGGGGCGCTCCATGTTGGGCTTTTTTACTTAAAGGGAATAAAGTGATAACCTAACACAGCACACTTCTGGAATTCAATTTCTGCCCTCCACAGGCATTGTTAGGTGGAGCCTCCCATAAGCTACAGACAGAGAGATTTGTTAAATCTGGGGCCTCCCTGAGATAGTAAGACAATTTAAAACATCTGATCTGTACTTAATTTAATGCAATGTTCCTGGTACAGAGCCACACCCCTGCACAGCTGGCTGGTTTAAAATAACCTCCAAGACTCGGCCTCCTTTGCCTGTGCTGGCCATCAGTGCTCAGGGTAGGGATTGGAGGGGCCATTCTCGCAAGAGGTCCCTCTCAGGAAAGGTCAATTCACCAACAATGTTTGACCTTGGAAGGAGGGCAGCAGGGAACATTCTGAAGAAACTCTTGCTCCTGGGGTACTGCAGTAAGGTAAGCATAGTCCCATCACAGGGTCAGGAGGCCTGCACCCCTTCCCAGACTACAGCAACGATCTCTGCGTAAATAGAACTCACCCCGTCTTAGCTTGGGCATCTCCAAAACAGAACCCACAGAGCCTGCCTGCAAGTAGTTGGGAATGTAATCCCAGGGAGCAGGGGTGACAGGGGAGAGGGGAACCTTGATGGAAGGGTGTGCTAGGGAGTCAACTGCTATTCTAGACAACTGGAGTACAATCCACTATGGCCTTGTAGATGAAATGTCTACAAATAGTCTACCCAGACAGCAAGGGGAAGCACTTCTCCATCAGCCCCTACCCCACATCAGTGAAGGGGGCTTGAACAATGAGCTCTTACTCCCACATCTTCCAAGTTTCCCATATGTCACTGTAGGGCCTGCGTACAGGCCCCAGGTGAGGCCCTGTCAGATTACAACAGTGCAAAACCCATCCTAGTCTGCCTGGGCTGCCGCCATAGCCCTGGCTAAATTAAGAGGTGGGACCAAAAAGATTTGGAAGTTGTTCCCAAGAGGTTTCTGACATGAATGTGAACTTTGAAAACCTCATTGAGTGGAGAGCATTGGGGCTCTTGTGTGTGGGACAGCGGGTGGTTACCAGAAACAGAGTCATGTTTCACTCTGACCCCCACCCCAGTACTTACTAGCAAACTGAGCAACCAGGGTATGTAGAGACTGGAAACTTCCACTGCTTCTCCCTACCCATAATACTGGAGTAGTCTGGCCCGCAAATACATTTGGAACATAACCCTGGCTGGTGAAGCATGTGTGGTTCCTGCAGGTCCTGTACCTATTGTTGAGTGACAGGGTACAAAGATATGCTTCCCAGCTAGACCCCAAAGTCAACATAACCCAGAACATAAGGCCACCACCAAGAAGCATTTGCATGTTGTTGAATAAAGCACGTGTGTGTGTGTGTGTGTGTGTGTGTGTGTGTGTGTGTGTCGCTGGGGATTGAACTCAGGGGCATTCTATCTCCAAGCTACACCTCCAGCCCTATTTTTATTTTTTATTTGAAAATAGGTCTCATTAAATTGCTGAGAGCCTCACTAAGTTTCTGAGGCTGGCTTCAAACCTGCAATCTTCTTGTCCTAGCCTTCCAAGTGCTGGAATTAGAGGCATGTGCTACCACATCCAGCTACTTCTACATACCTTTGCAATAAACCCCTGAAGGACAAATTGCAGTCTTTATCTTATAGACAAGCAGGCTGAGGCCCAGAGCTGTCACTAGTCTATCCAAGACTTCAGCACTATTAAATGGTAAAGCAAGAAACACAGTCTAGCTCACCTGATTCCAATTCTGGATTCTTCTATGGTATAAATGGAGCCCATTAAATATTTTAACTATGTGGCAGACTATAAGTTCCTTGAGAGTAGGGACAGTTTATGTAATGTTTAGAGTAGGAGTTTAACCAGTTCTAGTTGGATGCATGCTTATTTTTATTTTTGTTTAGAAATTTATTGGTGCAATACATTTTACATCAGAATGAGGTTCAAAGTGATACCTTCATATGTACACCCAACATCTCTTGGTGAGTTTCTGCTCACAGTGAGCTCCTTAAGCCAGGAATAGATCCTGCATCCCTGCTGCCTAGTATTTAGCAGGTGCTCAATAAATGTGTGTTGAATACATGTAGAGAGAAATGAAGCAGCATCCCAGTGCTCCTCTTTTGAAATGATTGCCCAAACTTATAGAAAAGTTTCGAGATCAATACAAAGGGCTTTTTCCCGGAATCATCCAAGAATGTGACCAGAGGCTCTGTCACTCACAAGTTCTTTAGTGTTTCCTACAAACAAGGACATTCCCCTGCGAAACCACAATACAGTCACCAGCATCCAGAAATGGACAATGCTGCATTACAACAGATACCGTCCACTCCTTGGACGCTAAGCAAGTTTCAGCAATTGCCCCCAAAATGTCCTTTATAGAAAAAGGAACTAGCTAAGGATCCCACACTGCTACTTAGTAGTCATGTCTCTCTACTCCTCTTTAATCTGGCTCATTTGTTTTTCCTTGACTTGCAAGCCTTTTATACCTTTGAAGATTACAAACCATTTCTTAATACAAGCCCTCAGGTTGGGTTTGTCTGATGTCTTTTTTTTTTTTGTACTCGGTTTGGAACCCAGGGACCCTCTACCACTGAGCTGTGCCCCCAGTCCTTTTTATTTTTTATTTTGAAACAGGGTCTTGTACCTGCGACCCTCCTGTCTCAGCCTCCCAAGTACCGGGATTACAGGCGTGTGCCACCACGCCCAGCTGATGAGTATATTTAGAAATCAAGATTTGAGTGCTAAGTGTGCCCGTTGCTTTTGGGTGTCACTGATCCCGGTCCCTCTCAGTGGACCAAGCTAGAACACAGACATGTATACGGGAGCATGCACACACAAATGCATGTACTTATTATCTCTACATCTATCTATCTATCCATCCATCCATCCATCCATCCATCCATCCACCCTCCCACCCACCCACCCATCCATCCATCCATCCATCCATCCATCATCTATCTATCTATCTATCTATCTATCTATCTATCTATCTAGACAACCATGAATTTATACCAACACCTCCATCTTCAACCCAGCACCATAGGGCACATCCTACTTTTCTCCATTTCCATATTTAAACTGCCTTCTCCATCAGCGTAAACCCATCAGTGTGAGTGTGCTCTGAGCCACCTCAGCTCCCGATACCCCCTCCCACCCCCACAGTGCAGGCTTCCTACCTTCCTCTATCTTCCTAGTGGTTTAGTACTAAATGGTTCAGGAAAGAAGGAAAAGGAAGAGTTGCTTTAGGGTAAGGATGTGGACTAACTACTTCCACTCACTCTGCCCCAGGTGTTATGAGAACCCAGAACAGAAAGCAGGCTGGTGGGGAGAGTAGAAGCAGCTACTTGCCAGCAAGCGAAGCTGGTGGGTGGTGGTATAATCAGGATACCTTTAGAGAGGGAGGAAGACTTGGAAAGGACACAGGTGGGCTTCCAGGGTGTTAATAACGTCCCATAACATAAATACTGTTGGTAGGTGAGGTATTGAGAAGACCGGAGTCCTCTCTTTGTGGGGAGGACATTACAAAAAATGACAAATGATGCGTGGGTATAGAGAGCAAGGCTTTCCTACTTAGTGTGCAGATGAAGTTTAGGATAGGATCATCAGTCACATCTGGGACCTGCATAACCATTTTACATTTGAAGACACCTAGGCCAGAGAGAGTTGATTGTTCAGCATCACCCAGATGAGAGCTCATACTTCCTTACCCTCAACAGGACTCTTAGTATTACAACTTCAAAACCAATGCATTTTTTTTCTTAAATTTTCCTCACCACACTCTTGTCTCAGATCTTCCTTTCTCCAGTCCAGCCTTGTTCGTAAGTGAAATTTTTATTTTTGCATAAAGAAAAGTACACAAATCCTAACTGTTTAGCTCAATACATTTTCGCAAGGGGAGAACATCCTTGTAACCATCACCTATACTAGGGAATAGAACAAGACTAGGACCCCAAAACACCCGTGCCCAATTCCTAGTCACTTTCCTCAAAAGAAGACTGATTTCTATCACCATCGTTTAGTTTTGCTTGTTTTTTCAAAAATTTGTATCAATTAAATAATGGTATATGTATTTTTGCACATGTGTTTGATTCCTTACTGTCAGTGTCATGTGTAAGATTCGTGTTGTTGTGGGTAGAAGTAGTTCATACATTCTCGTTGCCATAAAGTATTCCGTTGTATGACTGTACTGTCATTTGTTTATCCAGTCAACTTCCGATGGGCCTTGGGGGTGTTTCCAGTTCTTGTCGATTACAAATAGCATTGCTGTGAACATCATGAGCATGTCTTGTCTTGTATCAGGCAACCTGGATAAATTAGACATTAACTTCAACATATATAGCATTTCTTTTGGGTATAAAGTTAGAAGTGGAATTGCTGCGTTATAGGGCATGATTATGTAGTTTTAACAGATACTGCCATTTCTCCAAAGTTGTAGTATCAGTTTGCATTAGACCAGTGGTATATGAGAGTTCCATTGTCTCTACATCCTCACCAGCACTTGGTAATTTCAGTCTTAAATTTTAACCACTTTGGTGGGTATATTGCAGCGTTTTATTGGGATTTTAATTTGTATTTTCCTTATGACTATTGAGATTATGCATTTTTCCATAATTTCAGTGGCACTTTGGAAATCCCTTTTTGCTAAATTCTTGTTCAATTATTGCTTCTAGGGGTCCTACATATTCTTGACACCTGTCCTATGTGTTGCCAATGTCTTTTTCCATCTGTCACGTGTTTTATGGTATCTTCTGATAAATACACATTTGTAATGTAATCCACAGATTCTCAACAGGGCTATATTGACCTCATGGGGGGTGTGTATTGGTTTATTTGGGGCATGAAAAACATCTTAGATATTGAAATTGGTTCATCGCCCTCCAGAGACACAGTGCATAAACAGAATATACAGTATATCTGTGATAAAAAATATTTTATGAGGGAGGAGTGGAGAGATAACTTTAAAGTCCCTAAAAAGGCTTCTTAGGGGCAATAATTTTGAAAGGTTGAAAAACACCGATGTAATCTAATGTATCTATATTTGTCTTTTTTAGTCCCGTTAATCTTTGCACACGTCAAAGCCTTGAAGATATTTTGTTATGTATCTTCTAGAAGAGTTAATATTTTTCTTTCCCATTCCATTAGGAACTGGTTTTTGTACATGGTGTGAAGTAGGGGTCAAAGTAAACTTTTCTGTGCACTGTAATGTCATCTTTATTATGAATCAAACAGCAATATGTATGTTCTCTTTCATTCTTCTATTTATCTAGTTCTGCCCATAAAGCACTGTCTTAACTAATGTGGTTTTATAGTAAGTTATGTAAAACATCTGGCTTGATTATTCTTACCTTGGATTTCCGGGGCCCTTTAATTTTCAATGAATTATAAGATCAGATTGAACTAGTTCCATTAAGGAAAAAACACCCTGCTGGGATTTTGTTATCATCTCATTGAATCTAAAGAATAATTTGAGATAATGAACACCTTGAATCTGTGCAACTGGTGTAGCCCACCATTTATTAGTTCTTTTGCAATTTCTCACAGTAATGTTTAGTACTTTTTTTGTATAAAATCCTACACATATTTTGTTCCATTTATTCCTAAGTATTTGATTTTTTGTCTATAGCAAATGGTGTTAATGTTACATATTTTGTTTTTTAATCATTTTATTTTATTTTATTTTATTTTATTTTATTTTATTTTTTGCGGTACCGGGGATTGAACGCAGGGGCGTTCTACCTCCGCACTACGCCCCCGGCCCTATTTTTTTTTTACACTTTATTTTGAAACCGGGTCTCACAAAGTTGCGGAGGACCTTGCTAAGGAGAGAGAGAGAGAGAGAGAGAGAGCTGAGGCTGGCCTCGAACCCGGATCCTCCGGTCTCCGCCTCCCAAAGTACTCGGATTACAAGCGTGCGCCACCACGCCCAGCTTGTTTTTTAATCATTTGTTGCTGGTATATAAAAATGCAATTAGTCTTCACACATGGATAGAGTCCTTTAGATTTTCTATATATATAATGACATTATCGTCAAATAATGTTTTGTTTCTCTCATTCCAATCCATATGATGATTTGCTCTTACCCTTAAGTATAAAGGTGAGAATCTTAAGAACAATAAAGAATAAAGGTGTGGGGATCATTTTCTTGTTGTCAATTCCCAGGAGAAAACTTTCAATATTTCATCGCTAAATATAACATGCTACAGATATTCTTGGACGAATTCTTTATCACACTAAAGAAGTTCCCTACCATTCCCAGTCTGTTCTGAGTTCTTTTTTGTTTATTGTGCATAAGCGCTTAATTTTATTGTATACTATTTTCTTATGTTTTTTCTTTATGTATGAAGATGATCATATGATTTTTCTCATTGTATTGTAGTAAGCTCATTGATTTTCAAGAATGTTTAATGAAGAATACACATACATAAGTGTTCAACCAAATTATCATAAACAGAACACTTTGTAACCAGCACATGAATCAAGAAATAGATTATCTGAATCCCAGAAAGATTTCCTTTCTTCCAGCTGCTCACCTGACTTTCAGTACCATAGATTAGTTTTAACTATTTTTGTACATTATTTGAATAAAAACAGAGAGTAAAATCTTTTGTGTCTAGCTTCTTCTCTATTTTGAGATTTAACCATATTATTCTGTGTAATTGTACTTCTTTTATTTTCATTGCTGTGTCTCTCTGCATGTTCAGAATACACCACAATTTTTTTATTCCTTCTGTTCATATGTGCCTTTGAGTAGTTTCTATTTTAGTGCTACTAGAAATAGTCCTAAATGAATATTCCAGTAGGTATCTTTTGGAGACCATACATATGCATTTCTGTTGAATACATTTATCAATTTTTGAACATAAATCAACTTTGCCTTCCTGGAATACACTCCATTTGGTCTTGATATATTAGCCTTTTTAATATATTGCTGGGTTTTGCTTCTTTATTTAAAAATATCTTCAGAAGAATGTTAATGAGAGAGAATGACCTATAATGTCCCTGTCAGGCTTTGTTATAAAGGTAACTCTGGCCTCATAAAATTAGTTGGAAAGTGTCACCTCTTTTTATGTTCTCCAGAATTACTTTGTAAAATTAGAGTTACTACTTCTTTAATAGTTTGAGAGAGTATCACCAATGGAGCCATCTGTACCTAGATATAATCATTGTGAAATTTTTAAATCGCAGTCATCAAGAACACAAACAATAATAAGTGCTGGCGAGGATGTGGGGGAAAGGAGTGCTTAGACATTGTAGGTGGGATTGTAAATTAGTACAACCACTATGGTGATCAGTATGGAGGTTTCTCAAAAGACTAGGAATGGGACCACCATATGACCCAGTCATACCACTTTTTGATAAAATTAAAGTCAGAATACTATAGTGATACATGCATACCCATGTTTATAGAAGCACAATTTGCAGTTTCAATTTTTAAAATAAACACAGGACTATTCAGATTTTCTATTTCTTCTTGTTTCAATTTTGCTTGGCTGTAGGTTTTTCTAAAAATGAATTTGTAAGTCTCACTTATAGTGTCAAATTTATTGGTATAAAGTTTTAAAATATCCTCTTTTAAAATGTTTTTATTGGTGCATATTATGCAGAATAGTGAGTTTCATTGTGCATATTGGAATATACATATAACATAATTAGATTAATTTCTTTCCCCAGTACCTTCTGATACCCCCTCCTCCTCCCTTCCCCTGATCCTCTTCTTCTACCCTATTGGTCTCCCTTCTACTTTCATGATGTTTTTTTTTTCCCCACTAGATTTCACATATGAAAGAAAACATACAGTATTTGTCTTTCTGAGTCTGGATTACTTTGCTTAACATGATACTTTCCAGTTCCATCCATTTTTACTCAAATGACATATTTTTGTCTTCTCTATAACTGAATAAAACTCCATTTTGTACAGATAACACATTTTCTTTATCCATTCATCTGTTGAAGAACTCCTCGGCTGGTTCCTTAACTTGACTATTATGAACTGTGATGAACATGGATATGCATGTACCTCTATAGCATAAAATGTTTTCATGTTTGTAGCATGATAGCATTGTGTTCCTTTTCATTGTTTATATAGATCATTTGTGTCTTTTTATCAGTCTTCTTATCAATTTTGTTCATCTTAACAAAGAAATCATTTTTGGTTTTGTTGCTTTTTCTCAACTCTATACATATTTCTGCTCTTAACTTTAATTTGAGAGAATGAACATCTTTACCATATTTGAATCTATATTTCCTCTATTCCATTTCTTTGGATTTAGTTAGTTTGCTTATTTTCACTTCTTTAGATTGTTAATTTTCAGCCTTTTTTCTTCCCATTATGTTCTTTTATGGCCAAACTTCACTGTAAGCATCATTAGCTTTATCCTACAAATTGTAATATGTCTAATTTTTGTTATCATTTAATTTAAAATATTTTATAATTTCCATTGTAATTTCTTTCTTCAGCTATATATTATTTATAAGTGCATTGATTAATTTCCAAACATTTTTCAAACTTCCAATTATCTTTCTGTTATAGGCTTTTTTCCAATTTATTTATTGGTGCATTGTAATCATACATCTTGATGAATTTCAGGGTGGTAGAAGTATACATGCACACATCTGTCAATTAGCCCTCCCCAATTCCCACCCCCATTCCCTCCCCCTTCCCTCCTTCCTGTGCTCAGCATAGCAGTTGACTTTGATAAGTTTGTGTATATACACCCTGTGCATTATTAGGGTGTTTCCCTCTGCCCCATCCCATCTCCCTCAGTTAGGTCGCCTTCTTTACTCATCTAAGGTTTTCTCCATCTTTGTCTGGAGTCCCTCCTATGCCCTATTCTCCCTAGCTTTTGCATATTAGGGAGAGCATCCGACTTTTTACTTTTTGTGACTGACTAATCTCACTTAGCATAATGTTCTCTAATTCTATCCATTTCCCTGCAAATGTCATAATTTTGTTCTTCTTTATGGCTGAGTAAAATTCCATTGTGTATATATCCCATAGTT
>PVJS01000640.1:0-68044 GCA_004027185.1 Glis glis | reverse complement strand
ATTGTGCGGCTATAAACATAGATATGCATGCATTAGTCTGATAGTTTGGTTTCCATTCTTTTGGGTAGATGCCTAGAAGTGGTATTGCTGGGTCAAATGGTAGGTTCATTCCCAGTCTTCTGAGGATCCTCCACACTGTTTTCCAAAGTGGTTGCACTAATTTGCAATCCCACCAACAGTGTATTAGAGATCCTATTTCTCCACATCCTTGCCAGCATTTGTTATCGTTTGTGTTTTTAATGATTGCCATTCTAATTGGGGTTAGGTGAAATCTCAGGGTAGTTTTGATTTGCATCTCTCTGATTGCTAATGATGTTGAATATTTTTTCATACCTTTTGTGAAGTGTCTATTTAGTTCACTTGCCCATTTTTTGATTGGGCTGTTTTTTTTTAACCGACTCTAATAATCTTTTGTACTTGAGAATATAGATCCTTAAATTTAGCATAATGATGCTTGATTTATCATCTTACTGGTAATTTTCTATTTGTCCAACCTATTCTGTGCTCATTTTTCTCTGTGTTCATGCCTTGTTCTAGATTAGTCAGCTTTTGCTGAAATAGTTTAACACTATAATAACTTGTTAGTATATATTCTTTTAGTGATTGTCCTTAAGATTATAGCATGCATTTTAGACTTACTAGACTCTAATATAAATTATGATTTTTACCTCTTGCAAGATAATGCTAGGATCATAGAATACTTTAATTCAGTTTACCCTCCTCCTATCTTTTTCTGTTTTTATTATTGTGCATTTCTATATTTCTATTGTGCACTTCTATATCTATTTTAAACTTGGTATTATTTTCATTACCTTATATGGTATTAATTTAAACTTACATATTTACCATTCACATTGTTCTTCATTCCTTCCCTCATTTTTCTTTTCCACATGAGATCATTTTGCTTTTGCCTTAAGGACTTCTTTTAGAATTTCTTTTAGTGCAGGTCTCCGGGCAACAAAATTTCTCGTTTTTGTTTGCTTGCAAATGTTTTTATTTGCCTTCATGTTTGAAGACCATTTTTAACTGTGTAAATAACTCCAGGTTGACAGGTTTTTTTCCTTCCATATTTTAAAGGTGTCTTCAGTACTTTCATTCTCTCTGGGCTGCTGCTGCATGTGTTGAGAAATCAGCCGCTGATCTCAGTGTTGCTCTTTTGAAAGGAATGCATCTTTTTTTTCTTTAGATTCTTCCAATTTTCTTTTCATTACATTAGAGTGTTTTTACTTAAGTAAGTGTAAGTGTGGTTTTCTTTGTATTTATCCTTCTTGGGGTTCCTTTTTCTTCATTAATTTAGCTTCTATATTTTAATATTTTTAGATGGCTTTAAGATTATTCTTGGCCATTATACCTTAAAATATTGTTTCTGCCCTTTCTGTCATTTCTCCTTCTTGGGAATTCCAATTATGCCCATATTAAAATTGTTCATCATGGTTCATATGTCTGCTATGTTCTTTTCTGTACTTTCCCATTTTTAAAAATATCTATACTTTAGTCTATTGTCTGTCTCTAGCTAGATCTATTTTCCAGTTCATTAATCTTTTCCTCAACTATCTTCAATATGCTCTTTGAATCATCTATTAATTTTGTAATTTTAATTATTGCATTTTCAGTTTTAGAATTCTGTTTACTTTCTCCCCTTTTTTTTTTTTTTTTGGTTCTGGAGATTGAACCCAGGGGCATTCTACCTCTGAGCTACACCTGCAGCCCTTTTTATTTTTTATTTTGAAACAGGGTCTTGCTAAGTTGCTGAGGGTCTCACTAAGTTGCTGAGGCTAGCCTCAAACCTGCCATCCTCCTGTCTCAGTCTCCCAAGTTCTAGAATTACAGGTATATGCCCCCATGCCCAGCTCCTATTTACTTTTTTTAAAGATTCAACTTCTATCATGAGAGTTTCTGTCTTATCTATATTCTTGAATATAATTTTATTTATTTAAAATCTGTGTCAGATCATTTCTATGTATATATGTCTATGCACCTATGCATATATTTCTTTTAACTATTCTTTTCTTGGTTCTGTTTATTTGTATGTCTGATGCTAAATATTGTATATACAATATCATACAGGCTCTGAATAACACTTTCTCATTCGAGAGGACATTTGCTCTATTCTCTGGCAGGTAAAAAGGATGAAATCAGCTCAATCCAACATGAATTAGGTTGAGGCATGTTTGCAGTCTCTGTAAGAGTCTATTTATTGCTGGTTTGCTACATTTCCTAGTATATAGATCTCCAAAAGCCCTAACTAGGACCCTGAAGGATTTTTTCAAAATTCTCCACCCCATGCTTGAAGGGGTACTGAATGCCAATTTTTGTCCCATTCTGAGGGATGTGTGAATGCTTTGCTCTGCTTTTCAGCCTCCTTCTGCTTAACTTCTTAGTCTCTAGCTTTGCATAGCTTCATTAATAAAGACCTTGTGTTAGTCCATCAGTGCTATCCTCACAGAATACCTGATACCGGGTAACTTAAAACGAGTTATCTCATAGTTTTAGAGCTTGATAAGTTCAAGGACTGAGGGGCCAGCAACTGAAGAGGGCTTTCTTGCTGTGTCATCCATTGAAGAAGGCAGATGGTCAAATGAGAATAAGAGGGAGCTGAAGTCATCCTTTTATACTGGTACCAATCCTACCCTCATGGCCTAATGATAGCACTACAGGCTGGCCACTAAGCCTTTCGCATATGGTCTTTGGGGGACATTTAGGATCCAAACCATAACATTCCACCCTTTTCCCTCAAAGACTCATGTACATCTCACAATGCAAAATGCATTTAGTCCATCTCCAAGAGTCCTCAAAGTCTTCATCGTTCCAGCAACCCTCAAAAGTCCAAGTCCAAAGTCTCCTTTGAGACTCAAGGTAAGCTTAACTATAAGCTCCTATAAAAAAATAAAAATAGCATGTCAAATACTTCCAACATACAATAGCACAGAATAAATATCCCCATTCTAAACAGAAGAAATAGGGGCATAGAAACGAAGGATTAGACCAAAAGCAAGACCAAAACCCTGCAGGGAAAACATTAAGTCCTATAGCTCCATGCTCAGCATCCTGGGAACATGGTGGCAGGATGTGAGCTCTAAGGCTTGTGGCCTTGCTACAGCCCTCCTGACCACTCTCTTGGGCTGTCTCTGCTCATTGCCTGAAGCATTCTTTGCCAGGAATTCTATATTCCTGATATGTCTAATTTTGGGGCATCTTCACTGCAATTTTGGGTTCACTATCATGACTTCACACATTGCTCTCACAAGGGCTGCTTGCAGAAACTGCAACCCTGCCACATACTGCTTGGCCTCCCAGACTTTCCTTTGAAATCTTGGTGGAAGCCTGCATGACTCCACAATATTTTCATTCTGCATGCCTACAAAACCAGCATCATATGGATAATGCCAAGGTTTGCCACTAGTTTGAGCAGTAGCAGTAGGTGGGCCCACTGGGACCTTGGCTACAGTGGCCTCTTAGTGCCTGGATTGCTGAACATGGAGAAATAAATCCAGGGGAAATAATTCCTGAGGGGGCCCTGTGTGAGCAGGGTGCACAGGCTCTTGTAAATGAAAGTCTTTGAGCCTGAAATGGCTGGTGTCTTGCTGATTCCTAAAATGCCCTCATTGGTCTTTCCTGTTGTCCTAGTGCAAAGTACTTGGCCTCTTTTTAATGGCACCAATCTTTTTAGCAACTATACCCTCCTTGGCCATGAATTTAAACATGCTCCTTTTCTAGCCAAACTGAAAATTTTTCAACTCTTTCTTCTCTGATTTTTGTTTCTAATTCTCATTATAAATCTGCCTAAAAGGAGCCAGCAATACCCATGCCATAGCCTGAATGCTATGTTGCCTTGGAATTCCCCCACCAGATAAATAAATCTGTCACCTTTAAACTCAGCCTCCCAGGCTCAGGGAATTGACAAAATGTAGATAAGTTCCTTGCCAGAATGTAACAGGTATGGCTTCTACTCCAATTTCCAAAAGAATCCTCATTCCTATCTGAGACCTCATCAACACATACTTTATTGTCTGCTTTCTTATAAGCATTCTGGCATTCTGAGATCCTACCAAAATTTCCCATTAAGCTCTGCTTTCAGGATTATAGGTTTTCTCTAGCTTGCATCTTCAAATTTTTCTAAATTCTTCCCATAAGCCAATTCCAAAGGCTTTTGAACCCCATCAGCAGATATAGTCACTACACTGACTCCACTTCTCAGTACCAGTTGTCTGTGTTAGTCAGCTTTCTGCTGCTATGACAAAATGTCTGAGATAATCAACTTATAAAAGGATAAAAAGATGAAAGATGTATTTTGGCTCACAGTTTCAGAGGTTTCAGTCTAAGGTCACTTGGCCTGTAGTGAGGCAGAACATCATAGTGGAAGCATGTGGTGAAGCAAACCTCATGGTGGTTGGGAAGTAAAAAGAGAGAGGAAGGAAGGTGCCAAGATCGCAATATCCCCTTGAATGGCATGCCCCCAGTGACCTAACTTCCTTCCGTGTGGCCCTGCCTCCTAAAGATTCTACCGCCTTCCAATAGTGCCAAAGGCTGGCGACTGAACTTTTAACATGCTGGGCCCTCTACCCGGTGCCATGAAAGGGCCTGGTGAACTAGCAGAGGCCTGCTCTAGAGTACCGGGCCTCTCCCACGTGGCAGTAATTCAGCATATTAATGGCAAAGATGGCGCTGGCGGATTCCTCGGAGGGAGGTCCCGCAGATAGCCCCACCTAGCCTCAGGAGGGCTGTGATAGGCAGTTACCTCCTTCTGTGCTCACAGACGACAGGTGCCTCTACCTATGATAGGTTACAGGGGGGCGTGGTGTCACACCCTACTGATTGCGAATTTCCTGTATTGCCTCTACTATAAAAGAGAGATTTGGCTTTCTAATAAACGAGATCTTGCCAGACATGACTCCCCGTCCGAGGTATGTGATTTTCGGGCCATCAGAGTGTGCCCCCCTTTCAGCATTGCATCAGACCCTCGGGCTGGCCCCGAGGGACTGATGCCCCGACATTAACATATGACCTTGGGGGACATTTTAAATTCAAACCATAATAAGACCCTTTTCTGGAGAGTCCTGGGTTATTCAAACCCCATTCCTGTTCTCCTTTCCAGCTCCCCAGGTAATTCACTTATCACCACCCTTTCAACTGATTTTCCACTTTAACCCCACCTGTCTCCCTGTAATATGCTGTCCTAGAAAAGGGATGGTCTTTAGAATCAGACAGATCAGAACTTGAATCCCATTTCCTTGGGAAACTCCATGTTTCTGAGTTCATTATCCTAGATGATGGAATGAAGACAGCAGACCTTGCCTTGCAAAGTTGTTGTGGAGAATAAGTGATACGATCTGTTCAAAGTACCCAACCAGAGCTTGATTATCTCTTTCCCCTTATGGATACCTAGACGCCATTCAAACCACCGTTCTTCCTTCCCTTCCCTCCTTTCATTCCTCCCTCCCTCCTACCTCGGTAAGAGCTATTAGGAAGAACGCTGACATTCTAGCTTTGTCTTTGCAACTAACCTAGTGGCAGGACCTTGAACAAATCAGTTACTGTCTTGGAGCCTCAGTTTCTTCACCTGTAAAGTCACGTGCTGAAGTGGGGGACCCCTGAGATGCTGTGTCCCCGAAACAAGCTGTGATGCAAAGTGAGTCCGAACCCCCCTCTCCTTCACTGGGTCTTTTCAACCGCCGATAATTCTTCCTCCTTTACCCACATTCCATTGCCTTGTTGGAACATGCCCCTTCTGTCTTATTTTTGCTTTTCACACTAAAAATGTTTATCCATGAGGATTTATGTCAGAATGGCTGGGGGCAGGATGGTGAAATTATTTCTGCATGTTAATAGAGAGAGTCTTAGCTCTGCAAGAGCAAAAATGTTGCCCTCAAGGGGAAAAGCTGTGCTTTGTGGGGTTATGTCCTCTCCAGTCCCACCCCAACATGTACCTGATGAGAGGGAAGACAAGTTCATGAGAGCGAGCCACATTCTTCTTCCTTCCTTCCTCCTTCTCATCCTTCCTTTCTTAGTGTAATCTCCCAAGTAATACACAAAAATATTTAACCAGATGTGTTTCAGTCTATGGAGTCAACTCAATTCTTTTGTATGCTCACCCCGTCTTTCTTTCATTGGAGCATCTTTTATGTGGGTGGCAGTGCGCTGAGCTTTATGGTTGTAACCATAAGTAAGACATAGTTCTTGCTTTCCGGGAATTCCCTGTTTATTTAATTTATTCATTTAACAAATATCTTATTATGGTATGTCTCTGGAAGTGATTGGTATGGAGTGTGAGATGTTTATTAGGGACTAAAACCTGCGAAAGGAAGAAAGGAGAAGTTGAACCATGATGCAGGCCTGACTGAACCTCAGGAACCCAGCAGTGAAGTCTGGAGTGACAATTGTCACCAGAGTCACCCCACAGTGGCCCCAAAGTGCATTTCCTGTCCTAGGGCTGCCACGACCAATTACCACAAACTGGGTGTTTTAAAACAATAGATAAGCTGGGCGTGGTGGTACTGTAATCCTAGTACTTGGGAGGCTGAGATAGGAGGATGGCAGGTTCAAGGACAACCTCAGCAAGTAGTGAGACTCTCATCAACCTAGAAAGACCCTGTTTCAAAATAAAATAGAGTTGGGGGTGTAGCTCGGAGGTAGAATGCCCCTGAGTTCAACCCCCAGCACCAAAAATAAATAAATAAATAAAACAATATATTTAAGCAGGCATGGTGGCACATGCCTGTAATCCCAGTACTTGGGAGGCTGAGACAGGAGGATCGTAGGTCGAGGACAACCTCAGCAACTTAGTGAGGCTCTCAGCAACTTAGCGAGACCCTATTTCCAAATAAAAAATAAGATAGGGCTGGGAGTATAGTCTGGAGGTAGAATGCCCCTGGGTTCCACCCCCCAGTAACACACACAACACAAAATAAAAGAAATTAAAAAAAAGAAAAAATAGATTATTTATTTTCTCACAATTCTGGACACTGCACACTGCAACCAAGGAGTTGACAGGTGGACTGACTGCTGACTGTGCCTGCAGAGGGGCAGCAAGTTCTTCCTCAAATGGAGAATCTGGGGGCGTGTCTTCTTATCTACGTATAGCCAAGATCTATAGTAGGAATCAAAGATGTAGTGCTATGATAATCAGAAAGAGTCCTTATCATTACCATCCTTGCAGCCCAACAAGAGAAAACATGTTAATCAAACAACCCCACAGCTACAGGTAGTCTCTCTAGCACTAAGTGCTACCAAGAAATATATATTACCATGAGAATACATAAAAGGAAAGCCTGGTGGTGCTTGATCTGAGAGTGGAGAACATTACTTAGGAGAAAGGGAATAGCATGTGCAAAGATTGGATCGTCGCATATTCAAGAAAGTGAAAGAAAGCTGGGTGTGGTGGCGCACACTTGTAATCCCAGTACTTGGGAGGCTGAGACAGGAGGATCACAAGTTCGAGACTAGCCTCAGCAATTTAGCAAGACTGTTTCAACATAAAAAAATAAAATTGGACTGGGGGTGTAGCTCAGAGGTAGAATGCCCCTGGGTTCAATCCCCAGTACCACAAAGAGAGAAAGAGAGAGAGAGAGAGAGAGAGAGAGAGAGAGAAAGACTCGGAGTTACAGGGCTAGAGTTACACAGCCCAGGGGAAGGGGAGAGTGAGGGTATTAGGGAGAGTGGATGGAGAGTTTGAGTATTTTAATTGGATTGCATAGGAGAGATGTTGGAGTTTTCAAATATTACGGGGAAATGCCCAAGAAAGAGGGAAAGGCTGAAGTTGCAGAAAAAGGGATGATTGTAACTAAATTTCCAACAGTAAAAAAGGAATGCAGCAAATAATGTGCTTCAACACATTAAATATTTTGTATACACAGAATTATCATGCTATATGGTTATAACTTTGTAAGTGGTGTGCACATGTACATAAAATTTAGAAAGGAATAAAGAAAACTAAAGTCCTTATGTCTATTCAGTAGGACTAAGGCTGAGTATTTTCTTCTTAAATTCATATGATTATATTGTAAAAATATTTAATAAGAAATGCCTTTTGGAAAAGATGAATGGACTCTAATTTTTTTAGTAGGGTCAGAAATATGAGCTGTAGAGTATGGAGATTAAAAGACAAGGTGTGATGACAGATGCCTGTAATCTAGGTACTTGGGAAGCTGAGGCAGGGGGATTTTAAGCTTCTAGTCAGCCTTGGCAATTTAGCAAGACCCAGTCTTACAAGGAAAAAACAAAAGGGCTGAGGATGTAGCTCAGTGGTAGAGCACTTTGCCTGGCATACACGAGACTCTAAGGTGGATCAGCACAGAAAAAAAAAAAAAGTAAATCTGGGTTCACAGCTGACTTTGCCACTTGCCCACATTGTCATTTCACCATCTAAGCCTCAGTTGTCTTAGCTATCTACAATGGGGATAATAATAAATTTTCCTTCCTACATGTGAGGATTAAATGAGATATAGCATGTCCCTAGGGTTTGTGGCACATGGTAAGTACTTAGTAAATATTACTGATTGCTGTTGTTGCTAGCTCTGTCAGTGTTCTGTGAATTGCTCCAGTCTTCAAATGTCTTCACAGCAATTATGATTTGGCAGAGTGGACTGCAGAAAGACTTTGGAAATAGATGGACCATGCAACTCTGTCTCCTTTGATTTAGCTGTGTAAATTTAAATGAGTTAGGTAACTTTTCTGAGACTCAATTTCCATATCTTTTAAAACATAATACCTGCCGGGCGTGGTGGCGCACACCTGTAATCCCAGTACTTGGGAGGCGGAGACCAGAGGATCTGGGTTCACAGCCAGCCTCAGCTAATTAGTGAGACCCGGTTTCAAAATAAAGGGTAAAAAATAGGGCTGGGGGTGTAGCTCGGAGGTAGAATGCCCCTGGGTTCAATCCCTGGTACCACAAAAAAAAAAAAAACAAAAAACAAAAAACATAATACCTACCTGGGCATGGTGCCGCAAGTCTGTAATCCCAATACTTGGGAGGCTGAGACAGGAGGATAGCAGATTCAAGGTCAGCCTCATGAACTTAGGCAATTTAGTGAGAACCTGCTTCAAAATAAAAAAATAAAAAGGGCTGCGGGATAGCTGAGAGGTAGAATGACCCTGGGTTCAGTCTCTAGTACCAAACAACAGCAGCAACAACAACAAAACATGTTACCTACTTTGAATTCTTGCCCTGCCTGACAAGATCTGGCTTATGTTTTACACTCTCCATCTCATGTCCCTTCTCTTCCTCATGCCCTAAAACTTCAAACGGACTCCTCCTACTCATTGAATTTGGTTCCTTGTTTTCTGTCTCATCTATTGAATTGATGTACTTTTCTTTATTCCCTTCCTATCACTGTACAGGTTTATAATTACATATTCTAATTATATTAATGTTTTATATAAATATAATGATTTAGCTACCTTTTCATAGTATATGTCATTGTTGCCCATATTTTAGTTTCACTGTTTTAATACCCTGCCCAATGAACTATTATTTTTTCCTGTTTCTTGCAGTTGATATGTATATATACCTGTATGCTTACCATTTTCTCTGCTCAACATTTCAAAATTTAGTTCTTTCTTTTTCACATGCATAATTTAATAGTTCCTTCAGTGAGTTCCTATTCATGTAACCTCTCACATTTCATTTACCTGGAAATGTTTTAATCTCACCCTCATTATTGTATGATAATTTAATTGGATATAGCACTCTACTTATAATTTTCCCTTGTCACTTTGAAAATAATATTTCGCTGCCAGTGGTTAATGTTGTAAGTCACTCTCCATGCCATTCCACTGAAGGCATCCTATCTTTCTCTCTGTTTTTTTAAATTTTTTTTTCTTTTGGTCTTTTGCATTCTATAGTTTTACTATACTGAATCTGGGTACGGATTTTTATTTCTTTATCATACTAAGTATTCAATATGCTCTTTGTGTCTGAGGATTCATATATTTATCCATTCTAAAAAATTCTCTTTGAATGTTACCTCTTCCCCATTTTCTCCATTATCTCATTCTGAAATCCATAATAGATGTAACTTAGCATTCTTAGTCTATTCTACATGTTATTAACCTAATTTTCCTGTTTTCCATATCTTTATCTTTCTGAACTTCATTCTTTTTAATTTACTTGGCATTCTCTTCCAGGTAATTCATTCTCTCTTCAGCAACCTCTAATCTAACTAATTCATTTTTATCTCAATGACTATATTTCTATCTTTGTGGGGGGGGGGTGGTAGTAATGGGAATTGAACCTAGGGGAATTCTACCACTGAGCTACACTTCTAGCCCTTTTAAAATTTTTTTTGAAACAAGGTCTTGCTAAGTTACCATGTGCTGGCCTAGAACCTGAGATCCTACTGTCTCAGCCTCCCAAGGATTGGGATTATAGACGTGTGCCACCAAACCTGTTTTAGATGACTAATTCTAAAGGTTAATTAATTACAGAGATTCTGTTTACCTCTTTCCCAGGAAAGCATATTTTTTCCTCATGTGTTTGTCTTCATTTTGTATCTTTTATCATTTTCAATATAATTTATAAGCTTTTTCAACATGTAGGATTGCTGAAGTTATTAAAGGTCTAATTTAATAACTTCATTGTTGTTGGCTAGGTATGAATTTTTTTCTTCTGATGACTTGCTGCTTTGTTTGGTAATTTTGGATTATGAGCTCATCTTCGGTAGTGACTTATTTATGGCTTTATTTGTGGAAGTCTGGCTTATATCTATATTTATGTAAGTGTGAAAGGAAGAGCCTGTGTCCTTTCAGGAAATTTGCACTTTGCTTCTGCCAAAAACATCAGCCTAGGACCACCTCTTTTTTTTTTTTTTTGCTAATTTTCCCAAGGTCCTATATATTTTAACTCCAGACCTTCATAAAGTTTGCAGTTATGAATTTTTAGGAGGACTTACTCCCCTTCACCAGAACCCCAAGAAAAATAAGCTTCTCATCATTTCCCTTTACCAGTCTTTTTTTAACTTACCCTCTCACTGATAGTGCAGTCCTAAGAAAGTCCTGGGTTATATCAGGATCTCGGTTCTAACTCCTCACCTTTGGAGCAGTATTAAAAGTCCCATTTCCTGAACTAGTACAGGCATCTCAATCTAAGTCACACTTACTGAGATGGAAACCTGTGTTCTTTCTCCCCTACTCCCACCACGTGCCCAAGGAAGTGCCAGTTTATATTTTCCAATCTTGTTCTTACTTTCCTCTGTGCTCCAAGCTCCTGAAGACTTCTTTATTCCTTGAATGCAAACACAGCTGTGCATTTAAAAGAATGTTCATTGTATATTGTTGAGTATTTCTCAATAGCTCTCAACACTCTTATGATTAATTAATTAATTACATAATTTCTGTTTAATGTTCATGTTACCCACAGATTTAGAAGCTCCATAAAGAAGCTCTAAAGATCATGTGCGTTTTGCTTAATTGTAAATCTCCAAGTCCCAACACATGCCTGACACAAAGTAGGTCACAAATAAATGTTTGTGGAATGGGCAGAGTTACAAGATTTAAATGAGAAATTGTGTGAAATTAGCACATAATAATAGGTACACAACTATAGAAGTCGTGTGTTCCTAGAGTCTTTTCTTCATTTATGTGGATTCTCGCTTCTGGAAAAGTAAGACTCTAATGGTAATACCTCAGTATCTTACAGTGAGCCACCATAATGCACGCTAAACCTCTCCTCCACTCCCACAGGCCAGTTTGATTTGGAGCAGCTCCAGATACTGAGATTGAAAGGCTATTCCTCACAATTGGGTCCTCTAATATTTTTTGCAGTGCATGGGGGTGGGGTTGATGGAAAGGCTGGGTCCTCTGACCATATCCCAACATCTCTTGGTCTTTCTCTCCTCTCCCAATGTGGTACTTTCTCCAGCATTCATGTGGGTGGGCTGTTATCTGACCAGCACAGAAGTAAGTATAAAAAGATTCCAATTCTAGTCCAAATTCTGCCTCTGATAAATTGTGTCATCTTAGGCAGTTTGCTTAACATTTCCTATCTTTAATTCCTAATAAGGAAAGTGAGAAATTTGGGCTCCATTGTGTTTAAAATCTTCCCTACTACAAATGGTTTATGCCTGTCAGACCATCTTCAGCCTTCCATCACTAGAAAATCAACATGCATTCTTTCACTAGCTTAGTTTTCTACCTTTTGTCCCTCTCTTTGCCAGTTACCTCTCTTCTTCCCATCCCCACCTTCAACACTGGTTTATCCTCTATTATAACAGGTAAGCTACTTGAGGGTGGAGTAATATCTGCATAGAATCTGAAGATTAATAAATGATCATCATTATTATAATAATAATTACACCTTTTTTATCCTGATCCCTTGAGCTCAAACTAATCCTGCTCTACCCTTCTCTGTTGACAAGTAAGTAATTGCTCGGACTCTTCTAATTGAGGGATTTGTATTTTCCAAGTGTCTCACACTCCCTGTGATACTTTGTCAATATCCTCCCTAGATTACCATGAAGTTGACAAGGACAAAAACGAGGGAGGAGGCCCTTTCAGAGCCTTGTAGGTATTCAGTGACTTCCCCCTTCTTCTTTGATTATGGTAGGAAACAATGAATGGCCTGAAAAGAATATTTGCCTGGGATTTGGCAGTTCTAGAATTGATTTTAGTGACAATACGTTGGTGTTCTTGGGCAAGTCACTCACCTCTCAAAGCCTCATTGTCTTCATGTATTATAAGAAAGGATTAGACCAAATGATCAAATAGATTCCAGTTCACATCCAGGCTGTGCTTCTTCAGCAGCTGCTAAACTGTGGACTCATTAACCTCTCTGGGTATCGATTTCCTCCCTTTCCTAGTCTTCCAGCTGAGATCAGCTGTTAGGTTAAAGACTTCAATCTTGACTCACTTCTCCATCTCTTGCAACAACCAGCTCAGTTCTCTCCCAGAAATTTTCAGGCCTATGATTTCTCAGTCCCTAAAATGGTGACTGGGTGAAGGCAGAGAGAAGGGTAGGGATCATGGGGAATAAAGAAAAAGTGGTTGGTGGGGTGGGACGTATTTGGGTACAGTTGAGAAGCAATGCAAGCCTCCTTTTCCCTGTGGTAACTGAAGTCCTGACATGCCAACACCCCTTCGGGTTCCAGTCACTCCACATGAAAACTCCTGGGGACTGGTAACCTTGGCCATAGTTGCCTCAGCTTGGTTAGAAGGTCTATTTCACTTGGAGATTGCCACACAAAGAGCCATTGAGGAAAGGAAATCTGGTAGGGAGGCTGGATGGATTCGTCCTGACCCTGCCCTTTCTGGTGGTAGACCAAAGGGCACACATGAATCCCAGTTCTTAGGATTAAGAGATTACCTTAGAAAAGGAAAGAAAAATAGATAGTGTTAATTAATTTTTCTTTGTGGCCTCTATCCTTTTCCTGCTTTCTATTCCTCTTTTGTCTAGTCCCAGGGAAAATCAGTGGGAGAGTCCCGGCCTGTCAGTGGATTTGGCTCCTCTGCAGCCCAGGACTGACTGTGGCCACTGTGAGCCACCCTGCGACGGCCACTCCTCTTCCCCTGCAGCTCTTACACAACAGCCAAGCAGGCAGATCAAGAGTCCAGCCCGTGCTTTTCTTTCTGGGCTTCTGAACTTTTCAAAGGATCCCTTTGTTAGTTAATGTCAACCTCTCCCCAAAGGCCTGTAGTGGGAGCCAAGGAGGCTGAGCCCAGATGGGGTGGTGGCTTCTGTAAAGGGTGCTAGATGGATGGGGACTTGCTGGTGGCCTCTGGGATAACCTTGGAATCTGCTCTTCCAGGATGAAAGTGGTCTAGCGCTCTCAAAGTCTTTTATGAGACTCGCCTCCTAAAGGAAGCCTTCCTGATTATTCCTATTCCTGCTCTGGTTGGTCTTCATTGGGCATTATCTCAGGCTGGGGCACTTAGAATGTCTCCCTTCTGGAGACATTTCATAGACTCTTGAATGTACAAAAAGCACATACTTGGGTCAGAGAAAATCCAAAGGCAGGATTCATTTGAAATCTTGTGCTCTAAAATCCAAGCTCTCTGGTCCACATGGTACTCTAGAATCAATTCTTTTGATTTCGAGTGCCCAGGAGAGAGGTCATGTCCACTTGTGAGCCTCGACTCATTCCCTGGCAATGCTCAGTGCTCACGCATGGCCTGAGTGCCTGTGCTCAAACGTGGTGGATTCTGTCTTTCTGGAAGCCTGGAGTATTTTAGGAACATTCAAAGGATGCCCAAACTCCCCAGGCCACAGCACTCCATTTTTCTAAGCAGGCACTGACATGGACTTCTAACATGGTGACATTCAGGCTAGGGTACAAAACAACCAGCCCCAAGAAAGGACCTGGGACAGGGAGCTGACATAGCTTGAACAGTGCTCCCTGCTACATAGGAGTGCTCACTGTCAGGTGTAACAGGAAAAGGTGGCTGGTGTAGGAGAGGCAGCATTGATGAGCATACAGAGTGAACTTTGAAAGCAGATGGCCCAAGTGTTCAAATCTTGGTACTGTCAATTATTCATTTAGTGGTGCTAGCATCTGAATTTTGTGTCCCCCCCAAAAAAAATTCATATGTCAAAATCCCAACTCCCAATGGGATGTTGTTAGGAGGTGGGGCCTTTATAATCCCAGTACTTGGGAGGCTGAGACAGGAGGATCACAGGTTCAAGGACTGCCTCAGCAAGTAGTGAGACCCTCAGCAACCTAGCAAGACCCTGTTTCAAAACAAAAAAATAAAATTGGACTGGGGTTGTAACTCTGAGATAGAATACCCCTGGGTTCAATCCCCAGCACACACACACACACACACATATATATAGACACACACACACACACACACACACACACACACACACAGTGACTCTTTACTTTTTCTACTATGTGAATCAAGAAGGGGTCATATACGAACCAGGAAGAGGGCCCTCACCAGACAGCAAATCTGCTGCCACCTTGATTTCAGACTTCCCAGGCTTCATAACTGTGAGAAATAAATATTATTGTTTATCAGCCACCCAGCATATGGTGTATGTACTTATGAGTACTTATTCCTGAGTACTTATGCTTTAGAAAGATGGGTTTTGAAGGTACAGAATCCAGTAGATTATAGTAGGAACCAGCAGGGAACTTGAGTCTGGAAATCAGACCAACCCAAATCTTAAAAGAGATAATAGGTGATAACTCATTTTGTTGTAGTAGCCCAATAAGACGAAGACAGAATGTTTACTTTCCTCTCTCTAAACTCTATTTCTTCATCTGTAAAATGGGATTCATGATAGCTATCTAAGGGGGTTGTTGTGAGGATTAAAGGAGACAATCTATAGCTGGCCCTTCGCATCCATGGGTTCCACATCCATGGATTCAACCAACTCTAGATAAAAAAAATATTCAGGAAAAAACAACTGCATTCATACTGGTCATGTATAGACATTTTTCCTTGTCATTATTTCCCAAACAATATTGTGTAACAACTATTTACATTGTATTAGATATTATAAGAAGTCTAGAGATGATTTAAAGTGTATGAGAGGCTATGTATAGGTTACATGCAGATATAAGGGACTTGTGCATCCTTGGATTTGAGTCTCCATGGACAAGGGGTCCTGGAACCAATGCCACAAAGATACCAAAGAGCAAATGTACTTACAAAGTAATTAGAACATGGTACTTCTTCCAATAAGTGGTAGCTGGTATAATTAAGATCTGTATCAACCAGCCCAGCGTCAAGTTTGAACTCTGTCTCGCATTGGCTTATGACCTTTGGCAAGTTGCTTGACCTCTTTGGGACTCAGATTCCTCATCTCTGGCAGGAGTGGGGAGGGGAGTTAGAATGATTACTTCCTTGTTCCCTCCCAACTATAATGTTATTTAAGTCTGTGTCTACCTGCCTCATCTCCGTAACGGACTCAATTCATTGGAAAGCTTCCCAATGGCAGGGACCATTGTTCTTGCTACTCTATAGTCAAAGACAAAACACAAAGCAAAACAAAACAAAGCCTAGTGGATGTGTGTTTTGTTCAATAGGGAAAACCCTAGTGTCAGGAGCTGGGCTTATCTTTCCTGTGCACTGGGGATCCACAGTATGAACATGGTCAGTGAGGGCAGCTTTGCCAGCTTCCCCAATCTCAGATGCCACAGAGATACCCAGGCAAGTCAAACCATGAGTCATGTTGGAAACGGCTGAGGAGCGCTGGTGACTTGTCTGATAAACCCAATCTCATCTCACTGGACTTGAATTCAACCAGAACAAAAGGACATGAGCTCATGTTATAACAGGGAACATGAAGCTCTAACTCCTCCATCTTCACTCTCCAGATAGGGCTATGCATGACGGTGGCCGACCAGGTTACTTTTTCCTCTGGGTGGCATGAAAGAGCTCAATGATCATCCCATGCCCTCTCTTCACTCTTTTTCAAAACAAATAAAAAACACAAACTATTTCAAATTTATATCCATTAGACTTAGAAGTCCTCCTTCTCCCTCTTTTTCAGGTGTTGGTGTTTCAGACTATTTCTGTTGGCTAGAGCAGAAAAAAAAATCATCTTCAATTTGATTCCTGAGTACTTATGCTTTAGAAAGATGGGTTTTGAAGGTACAGAATCCAGTAGATTATAGTAGGAACCAGCAGGGAACTTGAGTCTGGAAATCAGACCAACCCAAGTCTTAAAAG
This sequence comes from Glis glis, assembly GCA_004027185.1. Taxonomy (NCBI): domain Eukaryota; kingdom Metazoa; phylum Chordata; class Mammalia; order Rodentia; family Gliridae; genus Glis; species Glis glis. The sequence continues at coordinate 51,436 of PVJS01000640.1, read as the reverse complement.
AGATAATAGGTGATAACTCATGTGGTCTAAAAGTCCAAGAGACAGAGACATCCAACCATAGGGCCCATTTCGTGTGTGTGCACTATGGGGAATGCTTGGAGAGCTTCAGCCCAGTCTGGATAACAGCAGCACCCAGTTGGCACTAAGCTTGTGGGCCCCATGTTTAAAATTCTTCATGATTCCATTCCCCGCTTTCCGCCCCTTTCTGCCACTACTTCAGTGAGCTGTCCCAAGGTTTCAGTCTGTGGATACAAGTGAGCTCTAACCATGGGACACACTTCATGTGCATACACTATGAGGCGAGCTTGGAGATCTGTAGTCATCTCAGGACACACTGACCTACGCACTCTACTCTTTTTGGATCTGCATGTTCAAATTGCAGCAAGGAACTCCAGCCCTTCCCAAAGCTCCCTGGTCACTGGGACTCAGGTGTGCCACGTGTGTGCGTAACAAGTGCAGTCATCTCATCAAGACACCCCCCCCCCGGCTCCTGATGCTTTCCACAGGGTGCCCGTTTCCCCAAGAACACCAAGTCCCCTGCAGAATTGAGGAGAGTGCCCTTCTGCCTTCTGTCTCAGTCAGCATTTTCACTGCTGTAATCTAAAGCAACTGACCACACAATTTAGAGGAAGAAATATTTATTTGCTCACAGTGTATTTTTTGTAGATTTCGGGGTTCAGTCCATGTCATGTCTGCAGAGCTCAGGGCATGGCAGTGGAAAGCAGAGAGAGGGAGAGAGCAAGGGCTCTGCTCCTTACATCATGGAGGCTGGACGCAAGAGAGAGCAGGGGAGGCGGAACCATGTAATCCCCAAGGCCGCATCCCCAGGGACCCCTCCTTAGCAATCAAGTCCCACTTCCAGCATTGCTGCCATGTTTCCATGAGGGCTTGGGGGACATTCTAAATCCAAACCATTGTACACAAGGATGCCATGTTTCCTCAAGAACACCAAGTCCCCTGCAGAACTGAGGAAGGTGCCCCTCTGCCCACTGTACTATACTAGGTCACAGCTTGGGCGTGGAGTCTAAAAAGAACTCATCAACTTTACTTTACTTTACTTTACTTACTTGACTTTACTTTTTAGCTAAAAAGCTCTATTAATTTCTCCCTGGAGTTTCCAAACTAGTCCAACAGAGAGCATCAGACCATCTAGCCATTCTCCTCAACATTCCCTCTTATTTCCCAAAACCTCCAGCTTGTTTTCCTCGATGATATTTTCTGTACAGGGAAGAGTCCTGTGCACACTGGTGCACACAAGTTAGAGCTTTGGGGCTGGCAGTGAAGCCTAACTTCCTTTCTCAGATACATCCAAGTTCACTCTGGCCAAGCGAAGCTGTCCCATCTGAGTAGTTTATACCACTATTCTCTTCTGCTTGAATTATTTATTATGATCATCCACTGGGAACAGTTGGTACTTAGAATTAGAAAATCCTGTGTCCAAATTCCAATTCTTCTAATTATTAGCTGTGTGAAATATTGAGCAGGTTATTTAACTCCCATGAACTTCAATTTCTCACCTGCAAAATGAGAATGATAATCCTCTCCTCATGGATTATAAAGATTAAATGCAAATAATATGTATGCAGTGGCCTGGGACATACCCTTATGATGATCATTTAGTGATTTACCTTCTCTGGGCTTCAATTTCCTCATGTATAAAAGTACAACAAAAGTACCCAATATGAACATATATTAAAAGTTATTCACAAAGTATTAAATGTATATTCACTGATTTTGGTATTTTTGATGTACTTAGCATATGGAAAGGGCCAAGTGTGAAATGACACTCATTAACTCTTAGTTCCCTCCCCACCTCCCATACTTTGCTTTTTCCCTCTTCAGTTTCCCCCAAGTATCCTCTATGCACATATAATGGCAGGTGGCTTACAGTTTTGTTAAAGTCATTTACTTATGTATTTATCTTCCTATTTAGTATATATATATATCCTGAAAAAAGCATACTTCTTTTTAATCTTTTTATTACAGGAGATTTCAGACATAAACACAAGAGGACAGTGTAATGGATTCTCATGCCCTCATCCCTGGATTTCAATAGTTTTAGACTCATAAACAACCCCCTCACTCTCTTTTAATTTCCCCTGAATTATTTTGAAACTCCAGGTATCATATAATTTTATCTATATTACTACACACAAAAAATGAAAAATAATTCCTTAATAACACCCAAAATTATCAGTGTTCACATGATATATCTTTTTGTGTGTTGGTTGGCTAGTTTTTTTCAGCTGGTTTTTAAAAGTGAAGGTTCAAATATGGTTGGTTTATTTATTTATTGGTACTGGGGATTGAACCCAGGAACATTCTACCCCCAAGCTACATCCCCAACCCATTTTATTTTTTATTTTGAAACAGGATCTTACTAAGTTGCTGAGGGCCCAAGTTGCTGAGGCTGGTCTCAAACCTGTGATCCTCTTGTCTCAGCCTCCCAACTACTGGGATTACAGGCATGTGCTACTGTGCCCAGCTTATATGCCTTTTAAAATCTCATTGAGTCTACAGATTCCCTTTGTTTAACCTTTTGATTTCTGTTGTGGGAAAGAATGAAATCATAGTATCATTTAACATGCTTCTTGTTCCCCTGTATGTCTTGTAAATTGAAAGTTAAATCTTAGAGGCTTGACTAAATTTAGGTTTGATTTTTTTCTCCAAGTTCATAGAAGGTATAATCTTCCTTCATGAGATATGTGATGTCTGTTTGAGTTTTTCTGAAATTTTGTGATTATTATGTAAGTACATTAATTCAATAAAGGTTCTATCCCGACTCTATTATTCCCTCCTCATTTATTATCCTCACAATTTTATAAAAAGATTTTTTTTCTTATTTTACTCTTAGGAATTAAAGGCACCATTCTTATAAGAAAGGCAAGATAAATGCTTCATACATTACTTTTATTTACTAGTTTTCAAAATACTGATTTGGAAATGTACCATTAATGAAACAATTCATGGATTTAGACATATGTGATAAATTTATGTAATTACAGTCGAGTTGTCCCATCTATGATTTATGGCATCTTCACGGTGATGCCAGAGTCCTTTTGACACAATGAGTCTTTGACAGCATTCTGGTTTTATGGTATTACAAAATATCCCAGGCTCATCTTGTACATGTAATGTTGCCTACTTGGGTAAACCATTTCTCCAAGGATCTCTGATTCCTTTTAGCAACAAATAGTATTTAGAAATGACAACTTGAGCCCAAGGGTGCCCATTAATACCAAGCTGGTAGCCGGGCGTGGTGGCACATGCTTGTAATCCCAGTGCTTGGGAGGCAGAGACAGGAAGATTGCCAGTTCACAGCCAGCCTCAGCTACTTAGTGAGGCCCTCCACAACTTAGACCTTGTTTCAAAATAAAAAATAAAATAGGGCTAGGGGAATAGCTCAAAGGTAGAATGCCCCTGGGTTCAATCTCTAATACCACAAAAACAAACAAACAAACAAACAAAAACTAGATAATAATTGTTTCTGGCCCTTTTGGGTAGATAGTGCTAGGAAATAACTTAAGATAAAATATATCACAATTCATATTCTTACTCCCAATTAAAATTCAGACTGAATGGGTATCATTCAGCTATGATGAAATGTCTTGTATTTGAGTAACTATTCCATTAAAAACAACTATGAAAGTTGATGTGGAAGGAAATACACCAAGAGCTGTGTTCATGTACATTTTTATCACATTGAACCTCACTGTGATGTATAATTGCAATGCACTAATAAAATAATTTAAAATAAATAAATATGTATAAGAAAAATAAACTTGATCCCACCAATTTAAAAAAAAGAACAAAGTTGTTTTATGGCACTTGAGAAAAACAAGGTGGACCAGATTTTAAGAAACCAACATTTCTAAGAGAAGGCAACACACTGGTGTGAATCAGACTGTCTGCAGCAATTTTTCCCTTGGGGGCATTTGCTGAAAAGAAAACAGAAACCTGGAGTTTTGTTGCCTCAAAGAGCACCAGGCTTGTTTCAAAGGTTCTCCAGTGACTTAGTTGTCTACAGCTCATTCCCTAGTAGATTTGTCATGAAGGTCGTGTAGGAACAATATCCTCTACGATTCCACATGTTCATAATGGTTCATCTGTAGTCTTTATATTTGGAAATCAATTTGGCTGGGTATAAAATCCTTTACTCACACTTTCTTTCCTTGGGTATCTTGACTATGTTACTCCAGTTTCTTTCTGCATAAAATGCCACTGAAAAAATCTAATGAAAATCTGTTTCTCTTACCCTTATAACATACCTAGTTCTTCAAAACTTTTTAATGTAAAGTCCAATAATCTCAATATTGATTGTCCTGGGTCAGTTTTCATGGATACATAATGTGTGCTTTCAATAATTTTAAATCTTTTAATTTCAGGAAAGCTTTCTCAAATTGCAGTTTTTAGTGTTGTTCTGTTGCATCATTTTAATTTTCTTTCTTGACTTCTATTTCCTGTGTGTTGACTCTTCTTTGCCTGTCTTCTATGTTTATCATTTCTTCTTCAAATATTTTCATCTCATTTTATGAATTATATGTTGTTTATTTGCTCTTGTTCTTTATAGTCTATATTTCCGAAATTACTTTCTTTTTCTGTCTGATTTTCAAATTCTTTTCATATCTCCTTTCCTCCAATCACTTCATTTCTAACTTTTTCCTATTCAGTTTAAATTGCTACTTTGAGCTTGTCGTTTTCTTCATTTCTTTTAGCTTATTTAAAAATATTAGATTAAAAATTTTACCTGTTCAATGGACATGTCTTTCTGGCATTCTTTCATTGAAGACAGGGATGTCCTGAACTCCATATTCTCTTGTTTCTTATAATAATTCAATTTAGCATTTATCTATTACTTTAGTTTAGATCTGAAAATGTCCCCCAAAGGCCCACATATTAAAGGCTTGGTGCCCAGTCCATGATACTAATGGGAGATGGCAGAACCTTTAAGAGGTAGGGTCTAGTGGGAGGTCTCTGGACCACTGGGGGTGGCCTATTGAAGGGAAGAGTGGCACTCATCACCTTTCCCCTCCTATTTTTCACTCCCTGGTCATGAGGTAAGTAGTTTTGCCATGTGCTAAGCCATGACCTGTTGCCTTGCCATAGGCCCCAATGCAATGGGGCCAGTTGATCATGGACTGGGACCTCCAACACTGTGAGCCAACATAAACCTTTTCTCCTTATAAACTGATTTTCAGGTATTTTTTTTTACAGTAACAGAAAGTTGACATGTCTATGTTCCTATTCTCTTGCTTATTTTTTTAATGATTTTTTTCCTTTTAGCATGGAAAGGTAGACCAGGATAGCTTTTCTGGCTTCACAGATCTAAAATTTCTTTTTCTAAATATTTAAAAATGATTTTAATTGCTTTACAATCCTCTCTGAGCTCTATCTCCTCTGCTGCTCTTCCCACTTTTATCAAGTTCTTTTTTCTTTTCTGAAAAGAAAAAAAAGAAGGAAAGAAGGAAACTTGGATATCAGGAAAGAAAGAACATGGTAAGCAAAATCTGAGTAAATATTTCTCCTTTTCTTCTTGAATTTTCTAAATTATATCTGACAGTTGATGCAAAATTATAATGTTGTTTGATGTAATTCTAAATATATGTAGAGGAAATATTTAAGATATCTATATTATAAATGGGAAAGAATAAACTAATGTAAAGGGAAGCAAGATTTCTATACTTCACTCAAAATGATGAAAATACCAGTAGACTGTGATAAGTCATGTACACATAGCATAAAACCTAGAGTGACCACTAAAAAGTCTATACAAAGAGAAAAACTCAAAAATAATATACATAAATCAAAATGGAATTATAAAATGTTTAAGTAAACTACAAGATATGAAAAAGAAAATAGAGAAATTAAAAGGAGAACAAATAGAACACAAAAATTGAATGCAAACTTAAGCTCCAGTATATCAATAAATATATTAAATATAAATGGTCTAAATACACCAATTTAAAGATAGAGACTGGCTGAGTGGATTAAATAAACATGATCTAATTATATGTGGTCTACAAGAAACTCATTTCAAATATAATGGTACAGACAAGTTGAGAGCAAAAGGATGGGAAATGATATGCAATGCAAACATTAATCAAGTTGAGCATGGTTGCACACACCTGTAATCCCAGAACTTTGGAGACTGAGACAGAAGGATTGCAGGTTTGCAGCCAGTCTCAGCAATTTACCAAGGCTCTCAGCAACTTAGTGAGACCCTGTTTCAAAATAAAAATAATAAAATAGGGCTGGAGGTGTAGCTCAGAGATACAATGCTCCTGGGTTCAATCCCCAATACAAAAAAAAATTAATCAAAGGAAGACAGGATTGACTATTAATAACAGATAAAGGAAATTTCAGGGCAAGTTAAATTACCAGAGACAGAGAGAGAAATGATGAAAAGGCCAATCCACAAAGAAGACACAGCAATCCTAGCACCAAACAAAAGAGCTGAAAAATATGTGTGTGTGGGGGGGGGTGGATAGAACTAAAAGGAGAAATGGGCAAATGCACAATTTTAGTTGGAGACATCAATACCCTCTCTCAACAATTGATAGAAAAACCAGACAGAAGATTAGCAAAGACATAGGAGAACTCAACACCACCAACAACCAACACAGTCCAGTTAGCAATTATACAACATTCCACCCGATGACAGAAGAGTACACATTATTTCAATCCCACAGAACATAGGCCAAGATAGATCATATCATTAGCCATAAGACAAACCTTAAAAAATACAAAATAATTGAAATCAACCAGAGTATATTCTCTGATTTCATTGGAATCAAAGTAGAAGTCAATAACAGAAAGAAAACAGAAAAGTTTTCAAACAACTTGGATATTAAACAATTTATTTCTAAGTAATGTATAGGTCAAAAAGAAAGTTTCAAGGGAAATTTAAAAATATAATCAACTACATGAAAATGAAAATGAAAATTTATGGTACACAGTAAAAACAGTACTGAGAGGAAACTTGATGGCACTAAATGCACATATTATAAAAGAGAAAAACTATCAAGTTAATATTTAAACTCTCACCTCAAGAACCTAGAAAAAGTACAAAATAAATTGAAAACAAGAAGGAAAAAATAATGAAGATAAGAAACCAATGAAATTGAAAATAGAAAAACAATGGAGAAGCTCAATAAAAACAGAATGGTTGTTTTAAAAGATCAATAAAATTGACCAATCTTCAGTAAGACTAACAAAGAAAAAAGAAGATGCAGGAATGCTATTCAACCTTGGGCACACAAAAAAGTTTGTTATTTTCTTTAAAAACTAAGCATGCAACTATCATATGACCCAGGAATTGCATTCCTGGGCATTTATCCCAAAGAAATGAAGACTATGTTCACACAAAGACTGTAAATGAATGTTAATAGTAGCCTTATTTGTAACATTTCTAAACTACAAAATTTAGATGTCCTTCAACAGATGAGTGGATAAGCAAACTGTAGTACATTTATATCATGTGATATTCATTCCCCTAAAAAGGCACAAACTATGGACACATGCAATAGCCCGGATGAATCACCAGAGAACTATGCTGAACAAAAACAGCAATCCCAAAAGTTGTGTAACTGCATTTATGTGGCGTCCTTTCCTTTCCTTTCCTTTCCTTTCCTTTCCTTTCCTTTCCTTTCCTTTCCTTCCCTTCCCTTCCCTTCCCTTCCCTTCCCTTCCCTTCCCTTTCCTTTCCTTTCCTTTCCTTTTCTTCTTTCTTTGTTTTTAATATACTTCTATTGGTGCATTGTACTCACATCATAATGTAGTACAGAGTGATAGTGGCCTACATGCACAGAGCACTCAGTGAGCTTCCCCCGGCTCCCTCCACACTCCCTCCCCTTACCCATACGTGATACTGAGATTGGCATTGATATTCTCACATATGTACATAACATCAATGGAAGTGTCTCCTTTGTTAATTCTCTCCCCCCACCCTCTCCTGTACCACCTCCCTCACTCCACCAAGGTTTCTCCTCCATTTTCTAAAGGCCCTCTTGTATAACGATGATTGCTCCCTAGCTTCTGAATATGAGAGAAAACATGACCTTTGGCTTTCTGTAACTGGCTAATCTCACTTAACATAATGTTCTCCAGGTCCATCTATTTTCCTGAAAATGACACAATTTTGTTCCTCTTTATTGCTGAGTAGAATTCCATTGTGTGTGTATATCCCATAATTTTGTAATCCATTTATCCATTGGTGGAGACCTAGGTTAGTTCCATAATTTGGCTATTATGAATTGTGCTGCTATAAATATGGATATGCATGTATTACTATAATATTCTGATTTCAGTCCCTTTGGAATGATACCCAGGAGTGGTATAGCTGGGTCATATGGTGGGTCCATTCCCAGTTTTCTGAAAAATCTCCACACTGATCTCCATAGTGACTGCACTAATTTGCAGTCCCACCAACAGTCTATAAGAGTTCCTATTTCCCCACATCCTCACCAGAATTTATTGTAATCTTGATGATTGCCGTTGTAATTGGGGTTCAATGGAATCTCAGCATAGTTTTGATTTGCATCTCCCTGATTGCTCATGATGTTGAACATTTTTCATATATTTATTGGCCATTTGTATTTCTTCTTTGTGAAGTGTCTATTCAGTTCAATTATCCACTTTTTGATTGTGTGTGTGTGTGTGTGTGTGTGTGTGTGTGTGTTGAGAAGACTAATATCTAAAATATATAAAGAACTTGTGACATTTTTATTTTCGTACTGGGGATTGAATGGATAAGCAGACTGTAGTACATTCATGTCATGTAATACTCATTCACTAAAAAGGAACAAGCTATCTGTACAGGCAATAGCAGGATGAATTGCCAGAGAAATATGCTGAATGAAAACAGCAGTCCAAAAAGTTTGCATGCTGTGTTATTGAATTTATGTAGCATTTTTGAAATAACAAAATCATGGAAATGCAGAGAACAGATAAGTGGTTGCCAGGGATTTGAATGGGGATGGAGGCTGGAGGAAAGCCATAAAAGGGTAATATGAGAGCTCCTGAGGTGGAATGTTCTATATCTTGGCTATATTCATGTCAATATCCTGGTTGTGATATTGTGATTTTGTAAAATGCTATCCTTCGGGGAAACTGGGTAAAGCATGCACAGAATTTTTCTGTATATCTTTTTTTGTGTGTGTGTGGTACCGGGGATTGAACCCAGCGGCATTCTACCTCTGAGCTACCCCCCGGCCCTATTTTTTTATTCTTTATTTTGAAACAGGGTGTCACTAAGTTGCAGAGGCCTCACTAAGTAGCTGAGGCTGGCCACGAACCCAGATCCTCCAGTCTCAGCCTCCCAAGTACTGGGATTGCAAGCATGCGCCACCACGCCCGGCTCTGTATAACTTCTTACAACTGAATCTAAATCTACAACTCTCTCAAAATTAAAAAATAGGTAAAAACAGTTTCAAAGAGCAGGGTGTGTTCCCAGCTACTCAGGAGGCTGAGGCAGGAGGATTGCTTGAGCTCAGGAGTTCATGGTTAGCCTAGGCAACATAGTGAGACCCACATCTCAAAAAACACATCTACTTTTTAAAAATAAGTGCATGATAAACATTAAGAGGAGGACAAAGGGACTTAACCTGTGCTTAGGAAAGAAGGAATTATAAAATAGCTTCTGTAATAATAGCATTTCTCTACTAAATACTTACTCTGTGCCTGGCATTGTTCAAGCTCCCCTTCTGCATTCTCTAATTTAATCCTTTTAATAGCCCTGAGAGATTTAGAGAGCTTAAGTAACCTTGTGCAATTCACTCAGTAAGTAGTAGAATCAGGACTTTGAAGTTGGATCTGCTTGGCTTGAAATGTTGTATTCTTCACCACTATATTGTATAGCCTCCCTGTTTCTGGAGGAAGGGAACCTACTGAAAAGTTATGGGTTCAATCGTGTAACCTTTTGATTCTAAAAGAAGCCATATATTCCTTCTGCATTTTCAGCTTCAGAATTCGGCCTGTATACCCAAATCATCATTTTTTCATTCTGTCTTTCAACTCAGGGCTAGGTATTGAGTTAGACACTAAGCATCCAAAGATGCAGAAAGATGTATCACCTGCCTGTGATACAGTGATACAGGGGTGATACAGTGATTCCTGTACAGTCATTTCTCAGTATGTGTGGGGAATTGGTGGCAGAACGCCTCATGGTAACCAAATCTGCCCATGCTCAAATCCCTTATATAAAATGGTACTGTACTTGCATATAACTTACATACATCCTCCTGCATAATTTCAATGATCTCTCAATAACTTTTGATCCATAATGTAAATGACGTGTAAATAGTTGTTATGCTATGCTGCTTAGGGAATAATGACAAGAAAACAAAAGTCTGTACATGTTCATTATAGATGCAATTTTTTTCTTGAATATTTTCTGTCCGCATTTGGATTAATCCACAGATGGGAAACCCATGATTATAGAGGGCCAACTGTACTCTGTGTTCATACCTATGAGAATTCAGAGAGCTAACTGAGATGTCAGGCAGAGAGAGATCCCTCAAAGTCATTTTGTCTCCTGGTCTCATATCTGCTTGATAAATTATGCAAAAGGCCCTTCTTAGAGAAAGAGGCTGTAGGGAATACCGTGGCCTCTGTGGGTTTTGTCTTTGAACACTTCACACAAAAATATACCACTCACACTAAAACAAAACCAAAACCAAAATATTTAAGTTAGGTTTATGCTTAGTGTCAAGCTTGAAGTGCTCTTTAGAAATTTTTTCTGACTCCAGAATCTTCATGCATCATTTTGGCTTCATCTTTGTGAAAATGGGCAGAAAAACTGTAATACAGTGGAAAGACCATGAATATTTATTTATTTATTTATTTATTTATTTATTTATTGTACTGGGGATTGAACCCAGGGGCATTCTACCTCTGAGCTACACCCCCAGCCCTATTTTTTTATTCTTTATTTTGCAACAGGGTCTCACTAAGTTGCGGAGGGCCTCACTAAGTAACTGAGGCTGGCCGTGAACCCGGATCCTCCGGTCTCAGCCTCTCAAGTACTGGGATTACAAGCATGGGCTACCACGCCCAGCTAGACCACAAACTTTTAAACTAGTCATACCTGTGTTCAAATCTTGACTCTGCCCGATATGGCTAATATGATCTTAAATGTTATTACACTTAACTGGGCCTAGTTTCTTCATCTGTAAATGGGAACATTAATATTCCTCATAGGATTGTCATACCCATTCAGTATGATGCTATAAATAAACATCTGGCACATGGTTGGTGCTCACTAAATGGTACTATTTCAGTCAGCATTCTCACCATTGTGACCCAAAATACCTGATGACCACAACTTAGAGGAAGTAAGAGTTATTTGCTCACAGTTCTAGAGATGTCAGTCCATGTTATACCATCTTCCAAGCAGGAGCCAGGGATACAAGTACTCAGGGCATAATGGCGAGGAGCAGAGAGAGAGAGTCAGAAAACAGATGCTGCAGCAAGGCAGGCCACATAATACACACTGTACCCAGCCACACCCTCTGGGTTTCATCCCCTCCAACCCTGCCCCACTTCCAAACATGGCTGCCATGTCCCAACCATGACAGGTACCTAATATTATTTTTTGCAACATGAAATTTACTTAACAGGAAACAAACAGAACGTCTTTATGACCAAATCTAGGTAAAAAAAATTCCTCAATAAGACTCAGAAAGCAGTAACCATACAAGAAATATCTAATGAACTAGACTTCTTCAAAATTAAAAACTTCTACTAAACAAAATCTGGAAAATGAGTAAGCAAGCTACAGATTAGGAGAAAATGTTTGCAAGACACAAGTATGGGAAAAAAAGAACTATACCCCAAACCTCTCTTGCAGAGTTTCAGTGGCATTACACTGAATGCCTTTTCTTACTATAAGCCCAAGTTATGTAGCTGTCCTGAAAAATTGTACTAAGTATCTATGGAAGCCAAAATATACTCTGAGAGCTCCTTATTGCCTAACTTCTACTATGCACTTATTTTTTGTTCCTCCTCCTCCTCCTCCTCCTCCTTCTCCTCCTGATCCTCCTCACTGTGGAAGCAATAAAACTCTGGTCCCGCTAAGGCACTTGCTTAAAAATGCAAACCTGAGGGTTTGTCAGCCAGGGTTTGTGTTTGCAAACAGTAGGATCCACCCTGGATAGTTTATTTTAAAAAAGTATGTGTGAAATTTGTTAAAAAATATTAGGCAGCTGAAAGAATTTCCAGGAGAGTCAGAGAGGCAGATTCTGAATCTGGGCAGCAACCACTCTTACGGGCTTCTCTAGCAAAAACATTCCTACAAATGTTGCTTGCCACTGGTAATGCCTGGAACCAGATGCCAGAAACTCTACCAGTACCACTGCTGGAGAAACAACTACTTTAACCACCAAACACGCCTGCCAGATAATCCTTCCCAAACGTGGTCACCTCCTCACATGGCTCAGTTGTGAGTTTAAGACCCCGCAGGGAAAATGGCTTGGTAGAACCCAGATCACATGCCTACAAACATTGTTGGTGTTCACCTTGGAACAGTGGTTCTAAAATATAGGGAAATCAAAAAATATTGGAAGGATGTTCAAAAACACTGGCTGCCGAGATAAGAAATAGCTATCCACTTCACTCTCTTTATCCAAGAGAATCTGGAAAACTAAAAACAACATTTCTCACACACCTTTGCAACTATGACTCAGAATGTAATTTAGGGTTCACCAATGTGATGCTCTTACACAAGACTTGGAAGGCAAAATCGAGGAGAAAAACCATACTTTTGCTACTTCTATTGGCTTGTCTATCAAGCCTAGCCCTGGTTGTGGTGAAGGGTTTTGTTTTTGTTTAGGAGTGGTTTACTTTGTGTTTTTGTTGGGTATGATTTGGCTTAGTTAGGCTCGTCAGAATTCCTAGTGTCCAAATCTTAATTAACTTCGTGGCTATTAAGAGGCAGGATTGAAAGTTGGGTGTGGTGTTGCTTACCTGGAATCCCAGCTGTGTTAGTCAGCTTTCTGTCACTGCGACAAAACACCTGAGAAAAACAACTTAAAAGGAGGAAAGATTTATTTTGGCTCAGAGTTTCAGAGGTTCCAGTCCACGGTCACTTGGCTTCATTGACTCTGGGCCTGTAGTGAGGCAGAACATTATGGCGGAAGAATGTGACAGAGCAAAGCTGCTCACTTTATAGTGGCCGGGAAAAAGAGCAGAAGAGTCTAGGACAACATACATACTTTAAGTGACCTACTTCCTCAAAGTAGGCCCCACCTACTGCAGTTCCCACCACTGCGACGGACCAGCTCAGCCGGAGAGCTGAGACCGACAGGACAGGGGTCTCGGGAAGGTGGGCAAGGAGTCGGCGATGAGTGACAAACAGATACAAACAACTCAAGGAAGTTGCATCTGAGTGTATTTTGCAAAGCTTCAGGCAAGGATTTTATACACAATGATTAAGGAAACAAAATACATAATCAGCTGATTGTTGTTCATGCCTGTGGTTTATACAATCTTAATGTTTTTTAAGAAATAACAGTGCAAAGCTATGAGAGCAGATAATCGTCAGAGCATACGTCTCGTTTGGCATAGTGTTGTGGGCGGCTGCTAGACGTAACGGTGCAATTCGTCAGAGCATACGTCTCGTTTGGCATAATGCCGTGGGCGGCTGCTAGACGTGGTTTTGGCATTAGACTATTTTTTATGAGAATTGGGGTTATGGCTACAGGGCGAGAGTTCAAAGTTTAACATAGTGCCTTTTATCGCTCTCTTACTATAAACTTTTATAATTCCCTTCGTTCCAAATTTCTAAATCTCTTTTAAACCATCTCCAAAATCATTTCCATGAAGTTTCCACAAAAGGTTCTTCCGGTTGTAACCCATCCGCAACTGTCCTTGAGCCCCACTCTGTTCTTCTGGGCTAATCTAAGCAAGAGCGCGGGAGCATTCTGGGCCAAAGTTACATTGTTATGAGTTTGACTTCCTGGGAAAGATTCGTCTGTTTTACTCATAGGGCACAGTTGATAATTTAGAAAAGAACACTGTACTCACTGAGCCATATCTATTAAAGATTAAGAGAATCATTGACAAGAAGGTTACAGCAAAGAGAGAATAGCCAGGAACACAGAAGATCTTGCCAGGCCACCTTTTTCTACGGGCATACTTCCTTGAAGCTTTTGCCACGTCATGCGTGTAGGTTCACGCAGACTCGGTAAGAGGCAGGGCCGTGGCACACCACCTCCCAGTAGTCCATTCAATCATGAACCCATCGATGGACTAATACATTGATACCATCAGAGCCCTCATGATTCAATCCCTTCACGAAAGCCTCACCTCTGAACACTGCAGCATTGGGGACCAAGCCTTCAGCACAGCAGCCTTTGGGGGACACTCCAGTTTCAAACCATAACACCACTTATTCAGGAGTCTGAGATGGGGAGGGGCCACAGGTTTAGGGTTAACCAACCTGAGCAACTTAGCAAGTTCCTGTCTTTAAAAAAGAAGAAGAAAGAAGAAGAAAAGAAAAGAAAAAAGGGAGGGGGCCGGGGATGTATTTCAGTGGTAGAGTGCTTGCCTAGCATGTTCAAGGACCTGGATTCAATCCCCGGCACTGAAATTTAGAAAGAGACAGGATTGTGGGGCATTTATGTTTTGCTAGTGTGGGTCTAGGTGGCATCATTTGATTATGGAGCTGTTATACAATGGTGGCTTATTATTCTGTGGATTGTGGAGAAGGTGGTATATTTCAAGAGCCATCAGTTATTAGTGCCAGATTCCTTATTCTAAATTTTCTTGCTTCCTCAAAAGATAAAAATGCACCTGACAAGTTTGTAGTGCAAAAAAAACTTGAAAGTCATTCCTTCAGTGCTTCCAAGGATTCGCATAAGCACCCAATCCCTGTATTTAATGTTTCTACATAAGACAACTAGAGTGGTTTCTGTTATTTGCCACCAAACCTTTTTTTAACAGGCATTTAGTGCTATAAATTTCCCTTCAATTGCTGCTTCAGCTGCATTCCACAAATTTTTATTTGTTATTTTTTATTTAGTTCATTCAAAACAACATTAGAAATTTGGAAACATTAGTTTGAGATTAATTTTAGCTTAAAAAGACACAAGAAATACTTTCTAATTTTTTTGTAATTTCTTTTTCTATTTAGTTGTGTGTTATTTCTTTTCCAAATATTTGGAGATTCCCCTAGTCCTTTTTCTTTCTTTCATGGCACTAGGGATTGAATCCAGGGGTATTTTACTTCCAAGCTATACCCCAGCCCTTTTTTGTTGTTGTTGTTATGAAATAGGGTCTCTCTAGGTTGCTTATAGCCTCTCTACATTGCTGAGGTGGTCCTAGAACCTGCGATCCTCCTGTCTCAGCCTCCCAAGTACTGGGATTACAGGCGTGCACCACCATGCCTGGACTCTCCTAATAACTTTTTGTTATTGATATCTACTTTAACTCTATTGTGGAGAATATACTTTGATTTGAATTCTCTTTTTTTTTTTTTGGCGGTACTGGGGATTGAACCCAGGGGCGTTCTACCTCTGCGCTACACCCCCGGCCCCATTTTTTATACTTTATTTTGAAACCAGGTCTCATGAAGTTGCGGAGGGCCTCACTAAGTAGAGAGAGAAAGAGAGAGAGAGAGAGAGAGAGAGAGAGAGAGCTGAGGCTGGCCGTGAACCTGGATCCTCCGGTCTCCGCCTCCCAAAGTACTGGGATTACAAGCGTGCGCCACCATGCCCGGCTTGCTTCATATATTTTTAAACTATGTTGTATTAGGTACATGAACATTAAGGATTGATGTGTTCTTTCTGATGAATTGGCCCTTTTATCATTATGAGCAAACCCTTTTTGTCCCTGTTAATACTGTATTCCCTAAAATATACTTTGCCTGATTATTAATATAGTCACTTTAACTTTATTTTAACTGGTATCGGCATGATATATCTTTTTCTATCCTCACTTTAAGTCTAGTTTTATCTTTATATTTGCAGTGGGTTTCGTATAAACAGCATAAATTGGGTCTTGCTTATCTTATCCAATCTTATAATCTCTGTGTTTTAATTGAAGTACTAGGACTATTTACATTTAATTGATGCTTAGGTTTTAATCTTTCACTTTGAAATTTGTTTTCCATTTGTTCCACTTGCTTTTATTTCATTTTTTCTCTTCCAATGCTTCTTTTAGACTATTTTTATGATTCATATGAGGTTGATCTTATAATGATAAAAGAGTCAATTCAACAGAAGATGTTACAATCCTAGACATTTGTGAGCCTGATAACATAACTGAAATATGTTTATATGCAAACACACACATATGCTATATAATACTTTTTATATATTATATATAGATGTAGAACACCCTTGGGTTCAATCCCCAGTACAAAAGAAAAGGATACTTAATAATAAAAATATTTTTTTTTTGCGATATCGGGGATTGAGCGCAGGGGCGTTCTACCTCCGCGCTACGCCCCCGGCCCTATTTTTTTATGCTTTATTTTTAATTGGATACCATACATTGCATATTTTACTTTGGGGCAGAATACTTTTCTATTCCTATAAACATTCTATAGCTTTGCTCTAGAATTCACTTAAGTTACTTGTAATTAGTCTGATCCCCTCGTTAGTTTAATGGTTCTATAAATGGGTCATAGCCATTCCAATATTCTTTTTCTTGATAAATTCTTAGGATTTCTTCCTTTCTACATTATTCCTTAACATTTTTAACATCTCAATTTCCCACTTGGCATCGATCTTGCTAGACTAAGTTTTAGCCATCTAAACAAGAAATCATTGGAATTACTTCCAACCATCTAAGCTACCACACTGAATTTGAAATTTCCATGAAGTGAACTCATATTAGTGATGTCCCAATCTATGATTCTATTTCTAAGCCCCCATCCTCATCCAGCTCCTTGTCATCCATTCATATTGCCCAGTTTTTGACCATATAAATAAGCAAAATCTTATTATTTTTCTTCACTTGTGCAGATTGACTTTGTAATTTCCCCTTTGGCCTACCCTAAGATCTGACTTTAGTTACAGATGAGAAGGCAATGAATGAGAAGTGATTAGCACAGTGCATAAGGACAAAATTGGCTTCTGCCACTGAGCTAATGTCCTTTAACAAGATAATTACAGCTGTCATCAATGAAGAAACAGCTTTAATGAGGAGGGAAGAAAGGGTTCCTCCCACTGAGACTTTGGGAATTGACATGTGGTCCGGTGTCCCCATACTAACACTCTACATGTCTCACTTTTTCCCAGTCAGTGCCCTAACATCCACATAAGAATCCTCTTAAGGCTGTGAATTCAACCCATTTGATAATTCAGCATTGCACTCTGAGTTTGATTTTCAGCTACATCAGCCCCGTGGCTACAAGAGGTAGAATAAAAGCTATCCGATTGTAGGATAATTTCATGAGCTAAAATTTTAAACTTTTGACTTATAATTTTCTCTCTTTGAACTTCCCAACAGAAAGGCTGGGGTGTAGCTCTGTGGTAGAGTGTTTGCTTAGCAAACATGAAGGCCCAGGTTGGATTGGATTCCTAGCACACACACACAAACACACAAGAAAAACAACAGAGTTACCAACACCTGGAGCAGGTAGGCTGGTGATAATTTTACTAATGTTTAATTACTGTCTCTCATAGGCTACCAGAATCCCATCCCCTAATGCTGATTAAATAATCATTGTCTTGTCTTCAAAGCCAACCGCTTGAGATAACCAACCAGGACCCATTGCCAATCACCTTTGCAAGTATCAATCAGTGCGTCTGTCTGGGCCTTTAGATGCAAACAGCAGAATCTATTCTAGCAATTTAAGCAGAAAAAAAAGGCTTAAGGATATTAGGTAACTCATAGAATCTCCTGGAGGTTAAGGGAGCCAGACTGCAAGTAGGCAGCCAGAAACAATGTCCAATTACTCGTCTCGTAACAGTTTACTGGATGCCACTCTCTGCCACTCCCAAAGATCCGGAGACCTCTCTTGCCACACCTGCTTGAAGACTGATCACTCATGTGTGGCTATGTCCTCATTTTGCTTACTTCTGTATCCAAGTCTCATGATGTGTAACTGAGTGCCAGAACCTGATTGTATGACTGTACTCTAATTCCACGAGGTCTGAAATTGTCAATTTTCTGGCTTCTGCCTTGAGAGGAGAGAATTCATAATATGGGAAGTTATAAAAATGCAGGACAGAGTCCAGAGTTATGGGATTTATAGCCACTGTTACCCATAAGTGCACATTTATGAGTTAAGGCACTTGTATATATACACACAATACACAATTTCAGTTGCCCAAAGATCTCTGAACTATGGGGATCAGTAAAATCCTCAATTTAGGTTTTCTACCTATATACTACTTCCTTTCACTTAAATGAAAGTGTGGTTGATATGGAAAGAAGCCAAATTAGCACACAATACAGTCTTGCCTGAGACAGGAAGCCTATTTGGTGCCAAGAATGCCCCCCCTTGGAAATTCCATCACTTTGTCACCATGTAATATGCCTCAGTGACCCTTGCTGCAATCTTGCGTGCTGGGTCCTCTATTTATAAAGCAGAATTTATGGGTAGGAGAGCCCTGGCCAATATCGGGCTGCCTCTGTGCCAAGATAGGATTAGGGTTTTCTGCATCTTGATCATACCAATTGCTTTTAGAAGAGAGAGAGAGGCAGGCTGTGGCTAAAATTACAGTGTCCAGCCCCACCTGACCCCCAGCAACCAACCCATCATGCCCACTTTTGGAAGAGCTAATGTTCCCTTCTTTTTCTGGGGGTCAGGTGGCTGGGGACGGCAGCCAGGGCTCTTCTGACGCTGCTGTGGACTCCAGGGTTTGCGGCGGAAGTGATATCACCTGGGATTAAAGGATTGCCATCTCTTTAAATCCGATCTCTCTGAGTTATTCGTAGGCTGCTCCTTGGTCCATTCTTTTACCATCATTCATTCAGGACTATCATTTGATCCAGAGAAATAGATCTCTGGGTTCAGGAGAATCTTTCTTAGCCAGTAGGGTTATGTAGGAAGATCATCATTAGCAAAATACATTTATCGAATAGCTTATTACCATCTGCTCCACCAGGACTCCATAAAAGAGAAGCAGAAGGTGCAGCCCTTGCATTAGGGACACATAACATAGACATGGAAGTCTGGACAGATCTGTAAAGGACAGGCATGTGGCTAAGAAGAGCAGGAAGCAGCTGACACCTGGAAGGACCACAAACTGGTGCTGGCCTCAAACCCTCTGTGTTCACGTCCATCTGAGTCCTCATGACATGAGCCAAGAGCTACTTGAACAGCCTCCTTGTAGGGTCCCCACCTTCAGCAGCCCCCTTCCTGGGTTTATCCTGAGCACACATAGTTCTCTTGCTCAGAAACCACAGAGACTCTGCTTCCAGGAGATTTTCTCACCCTCTTGGCTAAAAATATTTAGAGCCCCCATGCCCTTGATAGAAGTGTCCTCTCATGAGTTGCTAAGAATAACCAAAAGCTACTAATAATCCATGAGATCTTTTCTATTAAGTTATATCTTACTGATGTGAGCAGTACCCATAATCCACTCAAAATTATACATATTTAAGCATATTGTTTGTTTTGCCCAAAGACAATGGATCTTTGCCTGTTACGATTTTAGGAATTCTCTTTTCCTTGCACCAGTCTCCTGTGGAGGTTCTACTGTTCTCAGTGTAAGACTTAAATTTGTCACCATTTGGCTCATGAGTCCGTCTCACAGCTTGCTTCTCCATGTCCACACATTTGCTCACCCTGTTCATGCTCTGAAAGCCTCCTCCTACCGTCCTCTCCCCTCCACCATCATCTGCCCACGCCCTACTCATAGTTTGAACCACAATTTAAATGCCACCCACATTCCCAATAATATGCAGGTCTTTGTTAAAAGCATGGATTCCTTGGACTTTCATCTCCCAGTTCCTTAGTTCTGGGATAAGGCCTGGAAATCTGTATTTTTACTCCCCCTGATGGTCCTTGTGTACCACAGATTTAGGAAACACCTTCAAGAGCTATAGATCCTAGACTACTGATTTCCTTACTCATAAGATTTACACGTGCATGTGTATGCAGGCACACCACAAGTGAGGGACTCGTTGTAGCTGCCAACTTTATATTTTGCTCCATAAGGAAAGGACCTTGCCCTTTATGTCTCTGGGATGAAAAACATCACCCCATAAGCATTACTTTGCAGATCCCTGTGCATGGGATTAGCCCTGGCCCATGGAGTGGCCCTGGGGAGTGGGGAACTCTGTAAGGCAGCCCCTTCCCAAAGGGCTCACAGCCTGGGGAGGGGCATAAGGTAAGACTGACCAACTAGAGAGCAATTCAAGTCCATTTCAGGCAGTGCTAGGAAGGTCAGAGAAAGAGTTGACTCTCAGAGCCCAGACAGGCATGGCCTCAGGGAAGGGCATCAAGGAGAAGGTAGAATCCTAGAAGGTAGAGTCCATGAATGGGACCCTAGAAGGGGAGGAGAGGGAAGCAAGGGGATGGAGAGGGGGCAGCCTGGACCAGCCTTACCAGCCAAAAGAGTCTGTCTCCTCACAAGAGAGCTTCATTAGCCCTGTCCTGATTAAAAATCCAAAACTATTTAACTAACCTGGTCAAGAGGAAACTAAAGACTGATTTCAGCATTATCAACTTGTTTCACTCGGCATTCTCACCACTGTGATCTCAACACCTGACACAACAAAATTTAGAGGAAAAAGGATTGATCTGCTTATGGCTCTGGAGACCTCAGTCCATGTTATATCGGCTTCTAAGTGTGAGCCAGGGTTACAGGTCCTCAGAGCATAGTGGTAGGGAGCAGAGAGGAGAAGGAGAATGCTTGTTATCAGCTCACAGTGGCAGGGAGAGATAAGAGCAGGAAGCTGCAGCAGCCTACCAGAGAAAACCCTGTCCCTGGCCACATTCACAGGGACCCTTCCCCAGCAACTAAGTCCCGCCTCCAACATGGCTGCCTCGCCTAACACATGAGATCTGGGGGACATTCTAAATCCAAACTAGAAAACAACTGAACTCTAAAGTCAAGCCCTGAAACTTCTCTGTACCTTCAGCTTAGCCACCTGCAGAAACTTTGTGGAAGTGTAGCAGAGCAGAAAGAGCCAGGGCCTGGGACCATGTCCAATTCTGCTGGGATGAACCACATGGCTTCACTGAGCCTGGGTTTCATTGTGTGACGGGAATAACATCTACCTCCCATAGATGTTGGCAGAATTAAGTAAGGTGAGTGATTCTGCTCAACTCTGACCTTTTCTGTGAGCCTATTCTGATCTAGCCTCCCGATCCCCTGCTCAGAAGCCGCCACTTGGCCCTACCTGCCCTAGCGTACCATGTAGTATTTCTTTTTTTTTTTTTTTTTTTGCGGTACCAGGGATTGAACCAGGGGCGTTCTACCTCCACGCTACACCCCCGGCCCTATTTTTTGTACTTTATTTTGAAACCAGGTCTCAGGAAGTTGCAGAGGCCCTCACTAAGTAGAGAGAGAGAGAGACAGGGAGAGAGAGAGAGAGAGAGAGAGAGAGCTGAGGCTGGCCGCGAACCCGGATCTTCCGGTCTCCACCTCCCAAAGTACTGGGATTACAAGCGTGCGCCACAATGCCCAGCACCATGTAGTATTTCTAACACATTTTTTTTTAATGCTTCTACCCTTGTACTAGACTAAGACTCCTTGGGGAAAGAACTATGTCTTATTCATATTAACTTATAGTATCTAATGCACTCTCTGGCTGGCACAAATAGAAGCTAAATAATATTTGCTGAATGACTGAAAAAATGAGTGTGTTTTATAATATACATAATAATTAACATAAATAAGATTATCATATAATCATAATTATATTATCATTGATATCATCACATATATATTACATATCAATATAATATATATAACATACAAATAATATAAAATAAAATAGATTGTAATATATTAGTCACATACTACATATATAAGTAATATAATAATTTATATGAAATAAATATCCGTAGTGTAAAACACTATAAAAATGATAGTAACTATTTCTACCCCTTTCTGCAAACTCCCCCCTTATGTGGTATTTTCTTGTGCTACTAATAGCTGACTGAGACTTTAATGGCCAACTTTTCACCTGATTCACTAGAGACTTAAGAGTGAGGATGATAACAACAAACTTCCCCTTAAAGGAAAGGAGCCCCTTGGATCTCTGGGATGGTGAATGTTAATCTTCTAATTTGAGGCCCCTGACACTTTGTAAAATCACATAGAGGAGAGACACAGTAGTGGCCTACCCAGGAATACCCCATTCAACTATTGCCTTAATAAGACATTTTATATTTATTATCAAGGTGCTAAAATGTAAGGGTGAGTCACACAAGTCAACCGACCCTGGCTTTTTCACATCCATTATCCCAGGATCCATTTCTCTTCTACCCCACAAGACTAGTTCTGCTTTCTAGTCACCCAGAAAAAATCCAATCTCGCAGCTGTTTAGATGTTGGAAAACAACTCTCATATCCCAGTCCACTGTTTTTCATTTTTCAAGCTAAATATACATAATTTTCTCATAATATTTTTCATTTCTCATATTTTAAGTCCACCTTCTTTCTATGAATATGAGGGAGGGTGGAGACTGATTCCTTGGGATTGGCTAGAATTCTTCAAAATGGCTCCATGGAAATTTTGGTTAAGTAAAACCTCTTTGTGTATGTGTGTGTGGGGGGGGTGAGGGTGGGACAGAGTACCGGGGATTGAACCCAGGGGCATTCTAGCTCTGAGCTATACCTTTAGCCCTGTTTATTTTTTATTTTGAAACAGGATCTCACTAGGTTGCTGCGTGTCTCTCTATGTCACTGAGGCTGTCCTCAAATCTGCAATCCTCCTGTCTCAGCCTCCCAAGTACTGGGATTACAGGCATATGCCACCACACCCAGCTTAAAACCTCTTCTTAAAAGATCAGTTTTTTATTCCATCCCCTCCATTTCCATTTGAAGAAAGACCCATGGGTTGCTTGACATCCTCACAGCAAAATCAAAGCAAAAAATGATTCATTGTTTGGACAAAACAGCATGCAAGCTTTGAATAAACAGAATCATGTTAAACTCTGTGATGCCCTGCAGAAGCTTGAATTGATTCTTTTGCAACTATGTCGGGTCAACCAACCAACAAATATTCACTGTTCTAAGGTTATTAAGTGCTCTGCATACTCAGGAAACTGTAGTATATAGAGGAAGAAGACCAAAGCCTTTGGTGTCAGGAATATCAGAGTGGTGACTTTCTTAAAATTTCCTTCTCCACATCTTCCATTAATAGAGTTTTAGTTGAGCATGTAGCCTCTCAAACAATGACTATTATAGTTTGGATCTAGAATATCTCCTAAAAGCCCATGTGTTAAAGGCTTGGTCCCCGGCCGATGGCACTATTGGTAGATGACTGGACCTTTAGGAGTTGGGGTCTAGTGGAAGGAAGTTAGACCACTGAGAGTGTGCACTTGAAGGGGGTGTGGGGACCTAGCTCCTCCTTTTCCCTCCCTTTTTTTGCTTTGCCAGGAGGTGAGCAGCTTCTTCCACCACTGTCCCCACCATGATGTGCGACCTTGCCACAGCTCCCAAAGCAACAAGGACACTCAATCATGGACTAATACCTTCAAAACTCGAGCTAAAATAAACCTTCCTCTTTTTAAGTTGATTATCTTGGGCATTTTGTTACAGTAACAGAAATCTAACACAGTAACTGCACCAGAACATAAGGACACACACACACACACAAACTGAAGTGTACATTAGTTTGGAAAATATATATGTTAACAAATGCTAAAATGACAAGCTTGTATAAATATATTACTATAAAGTAAACTGTAAGTAAAAAGAATAACTAAGGATAAAAACAATTAATGGCTTAATAAAAAGGGATTTTTCACAAGTAAAATATAACAATTCTGAACTTCCATGAGTCAACAACATGAGTGTATTAGTTTTGTAGGTCTGCCACAACAAAGTAATACAAACAGGGTAGCTTAAACAACAGAAGTGTGTTTTCTCACAGTTCTTAGAGTTAGAAGTCTGAGTTGAAGATATCTGCAGGCTGGGTCCCTTCTGAAGCCTCCCTTGGAGACGGCTATTTTTTCCCTGTGTCTTCAGATGGTCTTCCCTCTGTGTGTGTTTGTGTCCTAATTTCCTGTTCTTATAAACCTTTTTTTCGTTATAAAAGAATGATTTGAAAACTTTAAACCAACATATTAAAAAATATTATCCATAATGAACAATTCCTAGGAAAATAGGATTTTTAAAAACTAATTCAGCCAGGTGTGCTGGCACATGCTTGTCATCCCAGTACTTGGGAGGCAGGTTCGTGGCCAGCCTCAGCTGCTTAGTGAGGCCCTCTGCAACTTAGAAAGACCCTGTTTCAAAAATAAAGAATAAAAATAGGGCTGGGGGTGTAGCTCGGAGGTAGAATGTCCCTGGGTTCAATCCCTAGTATTGCCAAAAAAAAAAACCTAATTCAAGAAAAGACAAAAAATTTGAATCAACTTATAATCATTAAGATAGAATCAGTAAGAAGATTTTTATGCACAAGAAAAAATCACCATGTTTGGAAGATTTTACAATCAATTTCTTCCAAATATTCTTGAAACAGTTGCTATCTTATATAAAAATTTCTGGGGAGGAGGAAAAGTGGGAAAGAGACATAACCTTTTTTGAGGCTAATAAAACCTTTGGTTATAAAATATAATAATTAAAAAGATATGTAGGCTCATATCACTCATAAAAATAAATCCAAAATTCAAAATAGAATGTTGTCAAGTCAAACCCATCAAATGTATATAAATACATTATATCCAAGTAAGTTAATCTCTGGAATGCAAGGATGGCTTATTAGAAAAATCTATTAATTGAATTCATCACCTTAGCAGATAAAAGGGGGGAAATTATATGCCATCCCATAAAAGAAGTATTTGGTAAAATGCAATATCTGTACATGATTACAAAAAATAATAATAAATTCCTAACCAGGAGAAATAGAAGAGGATCTTTTAATCTGCTGTAGAGTATATGCCAAAAACAAACACCAGCATAATGGTAAAATGTTAGAAATATTCCCTTTAAAATAAGGGGATAAAAGCAAGAATTCTTGCTACTATCATTACTTTAATACTATATCACACTGAGATCCTATCTTGTTCAGTAATATAGAAAGAAAAGAGGAGGGAGGAGATCAAAAGGCTAAAACAAAGCTGTCATTATGCACAGATGATATACTTGTCTACCTAGACTATCTGAGAGTATATACAACTCCAATATTAGTACTAATAAGAGAATCTGAAGTGGTATATGAAATTTATATACAAAAACCATCAATGTTCTTATAGTCAATAATTTAAAAATGGAAAATATAATTTTAAAAAGAGAATGTCAAAAAAAATTATAAAGTGCCTAAAAATAATTACATTATACACTAGACATTTATGTATCACCAGGATAGATGAAAGATGAATGAAGTGAAATAAAAGCTCAGCACAGATCTAAGCATATGTAGGAGTTGGTATAAGACCCAGGTGTCATTACAGACCAGCTAAAGATGGATTGGCTATTTAATGCATGATGCCTGTCCAGTTGGGAAGGAAACTGCATCCCGACCTCATGTGACACTCACAAAAAAGCATAATGCAGAGAGAGTAATTTTTTCAAAAGAAACATTTAAAGCTTATAGAAAAATAGCTTGCAAAACACCAAGTGAAAAGAAAAACCACAAACTGAAAAAATTGCAACATATTATGATTCAGAAAAGGATTAGTATCCTTGATATATAAAAACTACTCAAATCATTAAGAAAAATGGGAAAAGGTATATTTATAAACAATTCACAGAGGAATAAATCTGGATAATATATATGTGAAAATATGCCCTACCTCACTAATAAACAGAGAATGCAAATTAAAATGACAATGAAATATCATTTCATACCAATTAGATTGCAAAACATTAAGTCTTACAACACTCTTGTTCACTACTGTGAGCTGGTTCACTGTGGAGAGTGCGTTGACAACACCTGTTAGGTTGAAGATGTGAGTACCAGCGCACAATGGCAATTCTTAATTCTAGGTGTCTGTTCTAGAGATACTTGCAAACATGCTCAAGGGGACACATACCAGCATCCTGCCTAGACTCTCAGTGTTATAAACATCCATGACAATTGTTGTGGGTCTTTTTATTTAATTCATGAGTTAGGCAAGCAGTCGGCCTTCTTACTTTAGAAATTAATGTTCTTAAGTTATTGGAAATGTCTTATATCATTTCTTTGATAAATTCCTTCACTCCAAACAACTTACTAACACAAGTTTCCCCAATAAAAAGACCAAGTCTGTGCCTGAAAACTTTGTAGGAAAGTCCATCAATTGGTAATCCTATCTATAATTCCCAATCGACTGCCAGATCCATCATTTAAATAGATAGTCAAAGATGATCAATACTTGAAAAAAAGTCTCCAACAAAAAGATAGAGACATAGCAAACAAAAGGAAGAAAAGAAGGTAGAAAAAAACCAAACTCTTCCTCTTTAGCCATAAACTGGGAAGATTTATCTGAAGAACCCTAACTGTGTATGTGTGTATAATTAAATACTATCTATCTATCTATCTATCTATCTATCTATCTCTCTTTCTCTCTTGATATATATAAATACTATATGTTATAGTATATATATTATATATTATAGTGTATATAGCCCCTGGCATTGCATAAGCCAATTCCTTAAAATCAATCTCTCTTTTTCTCTAAGAATGTGAAAAATGTTCTTATTCTGAGAGAGAGAGAGAAAGAGAGATTTTAAGGAATTGGTTTCTGCAATGCCAAGGGCTGGCAGATCCTAAATCTGTAGTGCAGGCTGGCAGACTGGAAATTCCAGAAGGAGTTGATGTTACAGTTTTGAATCTGGAGTTAGACTGGAGGCAGAACTTTTTTTCCTCTGGGGAAGGACCCCAGTAATTTTTTCTTTTCTTTTCTTTTTTTTTTTTTTTTTTTTGCGGTACCGGGGATTGAACGCAGGGGCGTTCTACCTCCGTGCTACGCCCCCAGCCCTATTTTTTATACTTTATTTTGAAACCGGGTCTCACGAAGTTGCGAAGGGCCTTGCTAAGGAGGGAGAGAGAGAGAGAGAGAGAGAGAGAGAGACAGGGAAAGAGCAAGAGAGCTGAGGCTGGCTGCAAACCCGGATCCTCCAGTCTCCGCCTCCCAAAGTACTGGGATTACAAGTGTCCGCCACCACGCCCGGCCCCAGTAATTTTTTCTAAAGCCTTCAACTGAATGGATGAGGTCCACCCACATTATGGAAGATAAACTTCTTCACTCAAAGTCTACCAATTGAAATGTTAGTCTTGTCTAAATAATTTCTTCACAGCAATGTCTAGACTGATGTTTGATCCAACAACTGGTGTTTGATTCAGGGCACCATGGTCTGGCCACATTGACACATAAAATCCACCCTCACAGAGCCTCACTGTTGTTAATGTCGGAAGGGAAGAAAGTATCATTTTTGCTCAACTCTCTAAGTGTGTAACTGGGATAGATTCTTACAGCAAAAGACAGATGAACATGAGAAAAACAAGGAAGTTTATTAACACGTGCCGTGCTCATCATGGAGGTGAATAGCAGTGGCTTAGGAGTCGGCCTTAAATACCATCTCAACAAAGAACAACAAATCTCAGAGAAGTGACAAGACAAGGGAGAGTAGTTCCAGGCTTCGGAGGAGGCAAAGTGTGGGAAGGTAAATTTATGGGAAGAGAGTCAGCTGACAGATTCCTCTGCTCTGGCGCCACTTCTCTGAGCTGAGCAAGCCTTGTAAAGAGGAATGTACATTTAGTTTTTGGTGAGAAAAAGGCGGAGGACGGTAGACAGACCTTTCGTCTTGGTGAATCTCTGCCCTGCTTTAAGGCAGAGAAGGCAGAGTCCTTCTGCACTTTGCCTTCAGTTCAACAATCCTTTATGTTTGTGGAAGAAATATTTTGATTGCCTTCATATCTTACACGGCAAACACTTAACACAGCATTTACCTGGCATCAGGCACTTTTCTAAACATCTTTCAAATTCTTATCACAAATCATTGGGGGTCCAGGTTGAGCATCCCTAATCCAAAAATCTGAAATCCAAAATACTCCAGAATCTTAAACTTTATAAATGTCACTATGGCCTCACTAGTAGAAAGCTTCACTGAGGAGAGGGTTTCTGCCTTCCAAGGGTCTGGGTTTAAGTTTCTAACCCCTCGCTTTGCCAAGCAACCCTGAGGCTTGGGTCTCCAGAGGAAAGCTTTGAAAGTCACCAACTGCCCCTTCAAAATGTCAATTATGGTACATGTAGTATACTGTCGCCCAACTCAGGGACAGACAGGAACCAGAGATCATTTCATTTGACTTCACATGAACAGGGATTGAAAGAGGCCAGAGACTAAGAGCGGCTTTCCTCTTCTAGAGAAGTTTCCTGAAGAGCTGTGTGCAAGTCAACTTTTTCTCAACAAAGTATTGTTTTTCATTTATTTATTTATTTATTTATTTATTTATTTATTTATTGTGGTACTGGGGATTGAATCCAGGGATATTCTATCTCTGAGCTACATCTGCAGCCCTTTTTACTATTATTATTATTATTATTATTATTATTATCGTTATTTATTTTTGAGATAGAGTCTCGCTAAATTACTACAAGATGGCCTCAAACCCAGGATCCTCCTGTCTCAGCCTTCCAAGTACTAGGATTACAAGTGTGTGCCAGCAGGCTAAGTATTATTTATTCTTTTATCGTTAATGTAAAATCTACAAGTGGTAAAAACACAATGACCCACAGTGGGGTTGTGGTAACCTGGCTCTGTTTGATTATCTTTGGAATCTGAACTTTTATTCTCTATCTCTAGTGTTTGTCTGACCATTAGTCAGAAAGGACAGCCCCAAGGAAGGTGGCCAGTGGGGACACCCCGACACACTACATCTGTTGCTTGGTATTCTCTTAAGCGGTGTGGGCAGGCTGTCTGGGAGTGGAGGGGGGAGCCTGCTTTGGGTTCCCTCCTTGAAGCTTTGCTGTTTCCACAACAAACAGCTCAGCACCAAAACACCAACACTGGGGCATTCTGTCTGTCTGTGCGGCCAGTTCTCCATCTCTCTCACCAATTAGATTTCCAAGAACTGACTTTTCTTCTATACAATCTCCTTCTCTCTCTCTTCTCTCTCTCTTCTCTCTCTCTCTCTCTCTCTCTCTCTCTCTTCTATCTCTATCTCTATCTCTCTCTCTCTCACACACACACTGGACATTAAACCCAGGGACAGTCTACCTCCAAGCTACATCCCCAGTCCTTTTTATTTTTTATTTTAAAAGAGTGTCTCACTAAGGTGCTGAGGGTCTTGCTAAGCTGTGGAGGCTGTCCTCGAACCTGTGATCCTCCTGTCTCAGCCTCTACCCCAAGTACTGGGATTATAGGCATGCACCACCATGCCCACTTCTCCATCTCTTTTCAGGAGCTACTAATACCTCCTTTTCTCATAGTTTCAAGTTCTGGCTGGAGATGTAGCTCAGTGGTAGAGTACTTCCCTAGCATGGAGGCCCTGGTTTCAATCCCCAGTGTGGAAAAAAAATGAAATAAAAATTTAAAAAGTCTTAAATTCCTTTGCAGGTCTAGTGTGTGTGTGTGTGTGTGTGTGTGTGTGTGTGTGTGTGTGTATGTGTGTTACTGGGGATTGAATCCATCTACTTTTGAGCTATACCCCCAGCCCTATTTTATTTTTATTTTTTTGAAACAGTGTCTCACTAAGTTGCTGAGGGCCTCCTTAGATTGCTGAGGCTGTCCTTGAACTTGCAATCCTCCTGCCTCAGCCTCCCAAGTACTGGGATTACAGGCATGCACCACCATGCACAGTTTATGGTCTATTCTTAAAGCCAGCATTTCACAGTTAGAACTATGTCTTCTTTTGCCTCAGCCCTCACTTACCTTCTGTAGGGGAATAAATGTTATCACTGCATATATGTATGCCTCCTTCTTTTCCTCTCCCTTCTAATTCCTTTGCCCTTTGAAATGGTTCACCTCTGAGCCTCATTTATTTCTTCCATTCCTAATTACAGAAAAACAGGGCAAGAATGGAGCTAAGAGATTAGCTGGCCCAATCTCCTTCGTTGGCGAATGAGGACTCTGAGGCCCCCAAAGAGTTCATGACGGGCACTGTTTTTAGGCAGGTAGTTGGTGGAAGCAGGATCCACAGTCCCATGCGTGTCTTGACCGTCCTCTGCTCCGGGCTTCTTTCTGCCCTATCAAGGACTGGATTTAGAAAGGGAGGATATGCCGGGGCAAGTGTGGAGGCTCTTCCCACGCCTCTGTTTAAAATAATGCACCATCTCTCATCTTACAACAACACCACCTCTGTGAAGAGTGTCGCTGTCACCTTGTCCCATTCTTTCATTCATTATTCATTCAGCAAACATTTCCAGGCACCCAGGTAGGCGCTTGGGAAACAAAAGATGAATGTGAAAAATGTTCCTGCGGGCAGAGTTGACAGTCTTGGGGTAGGGGAGCACAGAGACATGTAAACAAGTAATTATGAGACACTGGAACCCGGTGAGTATTTGAGGCAAGTCAGGTATCTTAGAAAGGAAAATTGAGAAGCCAATTAGGCCTGAAACTACACGGCTGTTCAGGGAACTCTGAGTAGTTTAGTGTGGATGCAGCATGGGTGGGCTCCTGAGGAGCCGGAGGAGTGGGAGAAGTATGTAAACCCCGGAGCAGGAAGAGGACAAACCATTGCATGGGAATCGCAACATTACCTCACAGCCTATCAGAAGCTTTAGCTGTATTTGAGCTCTGGGGTTACCTATCCAGATATGTATTCAGAAAGGTTACTTTGGGGGCAGAATACATAATGATGGCAAGTGGGACCAGAGACCAAGAGACTTATTGGCAGGTAGTGAGGGCCCAGATAGATATGACAGGACACCACCGAAGTACTACTTAAGAACAACTAAGCCGGGAGTGGTGGTGCACGCCTGTAATCCCAGTACTTGGGAGGCTGAAACAGGAAGATCACAGGTTCCAGAACAGCCTCAGCAATGTAGCAAGACTCTCAGCAACCTAGTGAGACCCTGTTTCAAAACAAAAAAAAATTTTCTTAAAGGGCTGGGCATGTAGCTCAGAGGTAGAATACCCTTGGGTTCAATCCCCAATACCACAAACAAACAAACAAACAAACAAACAAAAAATGACTGTAGCAATCTGGAACAACAACAACAGAAAAAAAAAAACCCTGTAGCAATGTGGAAACACACTGAGGAGAGAGGATTTGAGGATAGCAGCTAGGATTTTGATACAGGTGTTTGAGTAGATTGCAGTCCTGTTCACTAGAGAGCACAGAAAGGAGGACAGGTTCAAGGGTAGGTGTGGGGAAAGAAAGAAAAATGCATCTCAAGCTTGAGGTACCCGTGGGACATGCAGGTGGAGAGACCTCATGAGCAGGTGGATACAGTCTCTCAAGAGAGGGATCCAGACTGAAGCCGATTTGAGAGTTGCTGTAAGATGGATCGTCACTGTAGCCTTAGAGGGGAATAGAATTATGTTGTACACAGAGGATGAGGCTTAATCTTAGCAAAGAACAATATTTAATGCACTAATCAAAGGTGAGGATTTAAGATGTTGCCAGAGAGTGAGGACGAGAACTTGGAGAGTGTGGGTCATGGAGGCCATGCAGAGAGACTTTCAGGAAAGAGGCCATGTCCAGCGATGCTGTGCACTGAAGAGGAATAGATTTGAGCATTGGAAAGCTACTCAAAACCTCAGTAAGAAGGCTGACCACCAAGGTGTTAGGAGTAGAAGACCAGCAGTGGAAGGGATATGAGACCTGGAGACAGTGAGTCTAGACACCTCAAGAAACTCAGCCATGAGGGGGTACAGAAGAACAATAGATGGAGGTGTGTGCAGGCCGGATCAGCAGGTCCTTCCTGAAGCCAGCCCACACTCAGTGTCCTCGATTGCCCTGAGGTCTGCATCCCCCAAAGCATGCACACTTGACTAATAATAACCTCAGCTGTGGCCTCCCAACGTCCAGCTTAATGGAGCAGCCCGGGTCTCTAAAGGCCACTAGTACCCCCTAAAACTTCCCAAAAGACCAGTCCTTAAAGTTCCTCTTTTATTTTTTTGGTACTCTACCTCCAAGCTATACCCCTGGCACTTTTTATTTTTATTTTAAAACAGGTCTCACTAAGTTGCTGAGGGTCTTGCTAAGTTGCCGAGGCTGGCTTCCAACCTGCAATCCTTCTGTCTCAGTCTCCCAAGTACTGGGATTACAGGCATGCACCACCACCTCTGACTAAAATTCCTCTTAATATTTGATCCTTGTCTTTTTTGTTTCTAGCAAAAAACAAGTACCACAACTTTATCATAGATTCAATGCAATCCTATCAAAATCCCAAAAACTAATTTTGTAGAGATTAATGAATCGATTCTAAAGTTTATATGGAGAGGCAAAAGACCCAGAATAACCAACACAATTCTGAAGGAGAAGAACAGAGTTGGAGGACTGATGCTATTCAACTTTAAGACAGCATTTGAGAGCCAAAGCAGGGACTGGAATAGGACGCTCGGAATCCCCTGTGGCTGCTGTGACTGACTCCCCTGTGCCATTACCCAGCAGACTACTCTGGGGACCAAGCACCCTAATGCCTCTTGTCTCCATGCAGGTCTGATGCATGGCCCACCTTGGTACAATAGACATGACTGGTCCCAGTTGGCGTCCACTGCTGACAGCAGACGTCCTGCTCTGAACAGCTGCGAACACTGGTGAGCCCTGCAGCAGAGTCTCACACACTTATTTTCTGGAGAAACTGACTCTCTAAAATAATTTTGAAGCTAGATGTGGTGGTGCATGCCTGTAATCCCAATACTTGGGAGGCTGAGACAGGAGGATTGCCGGTTCGCAGTCAGCCTCAGAAACTTAGCGAGGCTCTCAGCACTTAACTAGACCCTGCTTCAAAATAAGATATAAAATAGGGTGGGGAGTGTAGCTCAGAGGTAGAATGCCCCTGGGTTCAATGCCCAGTACTACAAATAATAATATTTTTAAAATCAAATTTATTGATAGATACTTTAGATACCATTTAACGATTTTTTATACTTTTATTGGTACATTGTAATCATGCATCATAATGAGTTTCAGTGATACAAACATATATGCACTATCACTTGTTGTAAATCCTTCCTCACCCCCCCACCATACATTTATTAAGATTGGTAGAGATATAGTAACAAAAACAGCATGTTATTGGCATAAAAACAGACACATCAAGCAATAGAATAGGATAGAAGCTATCGAGACAAATCGTCACACTTATTGCCAGTTGATTTTTGACAAAGGTGCCAAAAATATACACTAGTAAAAAGACAAATGGTGCTGGGAAAACTGGATTTCCATATGTAGAAGAATGAAACTGGACCCCTATATCTCACTCTACACAAAAGTCAACTCAAGATGGATCAAAGTCCTAGAAATTAGGCCAGAAACTTTGCAATTACTAGAAGAAACCATAGAACCAACCAATATCTTACAGGGCAATGGTAGAGACTTTCTCAGTAAGACCTCCCCCCCCCCCAGCTCAGGAAATAAAACCGAGAATTAATTAATGGGATGTCATCAAACTAAAAAGCTTCTGTGCCACAAAAGAAACAATCATGGGTCTCAAGAGAGGGCCTACAGAATGGGAGAAAATCATTGCCAGCTATTCCCTCTGTTAGAGAACTAATATCTAGAACAGATAAAGAACTCAAAAAAACCACCCAATCAAAAAATTGGCGACTGAACATTTAAAATTATCCACAGTGAGAAATGATTTGTATGTACTTGTGATAATACATGTTTAGTTTTATGCTTTTTTTTTTTTTGCGGTACCGGGGATTGAACCCAGGGGCGTTCTACCTCCGCGCTACACCCCCGGCCCTATTTTTTATACTTTATTTTGAAACCAGGTCTCACAAAGTTGCGGAGGGCCTCACTAAGTAGAGAGAGAGAGAGAAAGAGAGAGACATGGGGAGAGAGAGAGAGAGAGAGAGAGAGAGAGTAGAGCTGAGGCTGGCCGCGAACCTGGATCCTCCGGTCTCCGCCTCCCAAAGTACTGGGATTACAAGCGTGCGCCACCACGCCCGGCCTGTGCTTTTGTTTTGATGATCCTGGGCACACACGTAGTGAGCACTGATGTATAATCTCAGTAGTTTCATTTGTTTTTGTGTTTACTTTGGGAAGCTCCATGGTGCTTAATTAATTGCCTCTCATCCCCCCTATCAGTTATAACCAATTTTGGAAAGTAGCCACTGGGATTAGATTGGAATTCCAAAATAGTACCAGCTTTAAACAGAATGTCTGGAGGTGCAGAAGTCTCAGAGGCCCCGCCCACAGACACATAATGGGGAGGTGGGTGGCTCTGCACTTCCTGGGATTAGTGATAATTAGGTGGGCGGAAGGCCTGAGCAGCCATTCTGGGAACAGATGGAGACACTGGTCCCCTTCGGAGCTGTGGTTGCACTGGGGAAGACTCGGAGATCTTTCTAACCTGGGAAACTTTGTGCACTTAGGATGCACAGAATTAATCTCTAGACTGGAACTGAGGCTATAATTGCCATTTGGTTTTCATTATTAAAGATAAGTGCTAAATTCTTACTCATTTATTCAACAGAACATTAAGAGCCTGCTATGAGCTGGTGACTCTTTGAGGTATTGAGGACACGGTGATAAGCAAAAGCAGGCAGGATTTCTACCATCAGGACACCGCGGGTCTGATGGGAGGCAGAAATTAAGCAAATGCACTCAACTCTATCATGGCCAATCATCTTAAGTACTTCAAAGGCAAGATAAACAGCAGATAAAAGGGAGTTGTGTCCTGGTTCAGAGAGTCTGTTGGTTTCCCTGAACTAGGAGAGTTTGAGCTGAGAGATGAAACATGAGAAGAGCTTATCAGGGAAGGGGAAAGCTGGAAAGGTATTTCAGGAGGAGGGAACAGCATGCACAGGGACCAATGAAAGAAGAGAAATGACAGCAGACTCTGCACACCGGAAGCCACTGAAGTATGGTAGGCAAAAGTAGCATAATCACTTGGGCTACAGTTTGGAGAGTAGATTGCAAAAGAAAAATGTAGGTATAGAGAACCCAGTGATACAGGTACAAAGAAATGCAGATGAGAGAAAATGGTAGCTTGAAAGAAAGTGGAGGGACGGAAGTGGTGCACTGGACCAGGAACATGAAGAGAAAGAAAAGGTTGAGAATGCTTTCTGGGTTTCTGATCTGTATAACTGGATAGATGATAGTGCCATCAACAGAGACACAGCATAATCTACCTTTGTTACCTGTTTTTCAAGAAGGAAGGAAGACCAGCTTTGGGAGAAGACTATGAGTTTAATTTTGGACAATGAGTTCGTGTGTGTGTGTGTTGTTATTGTTGGGGATTGAACCCAGGGGCATTCTATTTCCAACCTATACCCCCAGTCCTATTTTTTAGTTTTTATTTTGAAACAGGGTCTTGCTAGGTTGATAAGAGTCTCACTACCTGCCGAGGCTGTCCTTAAACCTGCAATCCTCCTGTCTCAGCCTCCCAAGTACTGGGATTACAGGCATGCGCCCCCACGCCTGACTTTACATGCATTTTTTAGCAGCTAAGTATACATGTTGGGTAGATGGCTGTGGGTGTGTAGAAGACGGCTCAGGAAGTAAATGCACATTATAGAGAAAACAGAGGGCCTTTTGAGAATCTAGAAAAGTCAAGAATTGAATAACCTCAGTAGATGAGGATAAGTCTGCAAAAGATGCAAAGTGGGAGAAAAGAAGAATATTTGTCACCAAATCCAAAGAGAGAGGACTCAAGAATGAGGGTGTAGTCGATGTGCAGAGAGGTCAAGTTAGATGAGGACTGAGAACTGTCCCGGCTCCGGAGGCCTTGCTGTTCTTTAATTCCGTGAAGTGGTGCAGTAGAAGCCAGACTGGAGTCGACTAAGCAATGAGTGGAAGGTAAGGAAATGGAAACTGTAAGTACAGACAACTCTTCTTGGGAAAGAAAGGGCCATGCATGGCTGGAGATAAGCGTATATTCAAGATGGCTACTCGTTCCTTAAAACCGGAGAATTGGTATTTAAATATTTATGAGACAGATTCTTACTTCTGCCCAAGATGGAGCAACAGGGACCAGATTTACCCTCCTGCCAGAAATGACAACAATACAGGTGGAGCATCCTTTATCTGAAATGCTTGGGACCAGAAATGTTTTAGATTTTGAGATTTGGGGGTTTTGCATAGATATCTTGATGAAAGGACCCCAAGCCCATGGACAAAGCCATTTATGTTAACATAATTTATACACATGATCTCAAGGTAATTTTATACAATCTATTTAGTGCACCTGCATTTTGACTGTGACCTGTCATATGAGGTCAGGTGAGGAATTTTCCACTTGTGTCTTGTTGGTGCACAAAATATTTTGGATTTTGGAGCATTTCAGATTTTGGATTTTCAGATTTGAGATGCTTGACCTATATATGAAATAACAGATTTCCAGATGATGGACATTAGGGAACAAAGGACAGAGAGCCCTGAGATGTGGGAAATGAATGAGGTAAGCCAGGAGCCCCGATTTACTACCTTGAGAGAGTTTCCAGACTGGTGCAGGGAGGGCAACACTTGGTGGACCTCCTAAGTTGAAGAGACAAAGCCAAGGGTCCAGGGAGATTGATGCATCTAGAGTTGGCAGGACAGAGTAGCAATAAGGACAGCACTACCTAGAGGGCAAGCCCCAGAGCCTGCAGAATGTCCCCATGAATAGTCAGCAGAATCCTGACAGTATCAGAAGCATGAAACGCTTAGGGATAAACCTAAGACTTGTAAGGAAAGACTTGTACACTAAAACTACGAAACATTGCTTAAATAATTGAAGTCCTAAATAAATGAAAATATATACTTTGTTCTTGGGTGGGGAGATATAATATTAAAACATCAATTCTGTGTGTGTGTGTGTGTGTGTGTGTGTGTGTATGTGTGTGTGTGTGTGTGTGTGTGTTTGTATGGTACTGGGGATTGAACCCAGGAGCATTCTACCTCCAAGCTACACCCCCAGTCCTATTTTTATTTCTTATTTTGAAACAGCATCTGACTAAGTTGTGGAGGGCGTCACTAACTTGCTGAGACTGGCTGAAAACCTGCAATTCTCTTGTCTCAGCCTTCCATGTAGTGGGATTGCAGACATGCACCACCATGCCTGACTCAAACATAAATTCTTAATCTCAGTACTTGGGAGACTGAGACAGGAGGATCACAGCAGCCAGCCTCAGCAACTTAGCAAGATCCTGTGTCAAAATAAAAAGGGGTAGGGATGGAGCTCAGAGGTAGAACATCTCTGGGTTCAATCCCCAGTATCAAAAATAAAATAAAACATCATTCCTTCCCAAACTGATCTACAGATTAACTGTAATTCCAGTCAAATTCTTAGCAGGCTTTTCTGTAGAAATTAACAAGGTGATTCTAAAATTCATATAGAAATGCAAATAACCTGATATAGCCATACAAATTTTGCAAAAGAAGAACAAAGTTGGAGGGTGTTACCATATTTCAAGACTTATTATAAAA
The DNA here is from genome assembly GCA_004027185.1 of Glis glis. NCBI lineage: Eukaryota > Metazoa > Chordata > Mammalia > Rodentia > Gliridae > Glis > Glis glis. The sequence goes on along the minus strand of PVJS01000640.1, from coordinate 13,865 downwards.
CTATAGCAATTAAAACAGTGTGGTATTGGCAGAATGATAGAAAATAGATCAGTGAAACAGAGTAGTGAGCCCAGAAGTAGAAAGTGCAGACATATATGGACAATTGACTCTCGATAAAAATCTAAAGGCACTTAGTGGAATAAAGGTAACTATTTCACCAAATGGTTATGGAACAATTGACTATCAATGAGCAAAAAAAGGGAGATTAAAGATAAAGAACATTGATCATTCCTTGCACCTTACACAAAAAATAACTCAAATAGCTCAGAGACCAATTTAAAACCTAAAACTGTAAACTTTCTAGAAGAAAACATAACAGAAAATCTTTTTAAATTTGGGTGAAGCAAAAATTTCTTAGATATGATACAAAGAAACACAATCCATAAGATAGTATTATGCTATGTGCATATATAAATATATCACTATAAATCCCACTATTATTTATAATCATAATGCACCAATAAAAAACTAATTTTAAAAAGTTAAACATAAGCTTACCTTATAACCATGTGTTCCTAGGTATTTACCCATAATAAAAGAAAGCAGATATGTACATTAGCATTCTTATCAGCTTCATTTGTAATAGCATAAAATTGGAAACAACCCCAATATCCATCAGCCGGTGAGAAGATACATAAATTTATTTCTACACACATTAGAATACTACTTAGCAGTTTTTAAAATGAACTATTTATATATACAATGTATATGAATCTTAAAATAATTACACTGAAAGCAGCCAGACAAAACATAGTGTGTGATTCACTTATATAAATCCTTAGAAAGCATAAACTAATCTATAATGACAGAAGGCAGATCAGTGGTAGCTTGGGGATGAGGGGCAGGGAGGGGCTGGAGGGATTAGAAAGGGGCATTAAGAGACCTTTGGGGTGATGAATATGTTCCCCATGTTGATTGTGGTGATGGTTTTTACATGTATATACATATGTCAACACTTGTTAAACTACACACCCTAAATATTTCAAGCCTATTGTATGTCAACTATACCTCAATAAGGCTATTCAAAAATAATACTTAAAAGACAGATGCAGAGATGAGAGACGAGGGAATGAGAAGGTATAATCTATTTGGTAAGTTTCCAAAAGCTGGGGAAGGGGTGTCCAAAACACAGTAGAAGTAGTAGTTTTGCATAGGGGTGAGGACACTCCTTCAGTAACAGGAGGGAAAGAAGAGAGGATGGGACACATGTATAAGGGGTTTGGTAGCAAGGAGTTGAAGAGTCTCCATCTATGGCAATTTTTATACACTTTTACTGGTGCATTGTAATTACACATTCAAAGCGTTATAGACATGCACGCACATAGCACTTGCTGCGTTTCCCTCCAGATCCCACCCTGCTACCCACCCCTTCCCATACGTAATAGTGAGATTGGCAGTGATAGCTTCATATATGGACACAGCATTATTTGAACTGTTTCCTTCATCAGTTCTTCTCTTTCCTCTCCCCTCCTCCCCCACCCCCATCTCTTTCCATTATTCTACTGGTCTCTCTCCTCATTTATCTGAAGTCCCTTTTGTTTCTTAATTTCTCTCTAGCCTCCACATATGAAGAAAACATGCCAACCTTGACTTTCTGAGACTGGCTGATCTCATTTAGCATAAGAATATTCTCTAGATCCATCCATTTTCCTGCAAATGACATACTTGTATTCTTCATGGCTGAGTAAAATTCCATTTTGTGTATATACCACATTCTTTTTCTCCATTAGCCTGCTGACAGACACATAGGTTGTTTCAGTCAGCATTCTCACTCCTGGGACCCCCCAAAACCTGGCCACACAACTTAGAAGCAGGAAGATTTATTGGTGCACAGTTATGGAGATTTCAGGGGTTCAGTCCATGTGAGGCCAGTTGCATCAGTGGAGCTCAGGGCGTGGCAGCGGGAGGCAGAGAGAGGGAGAGAGCTCTGCTCTCACATCATGGAGGCAAGAAGCAAGAGAGAGCAAGGGGAGGAGGGACCAAATATAGCCCCCAAAGCCACGCCCCCAGGAGCCCCTCCTCAGCAACCAAGCCCTGCCTCCAACGTGGCTGCCTACTGTCTATGAGATATGGGGGCATTCTAAATTAAAACCATAATAGTTGTTTCCATAATTTGGTTATTGTGGATTGTGCTGCTATAAATATGGATATGCATGTATCACTCTAGTATTCTGACTTTAACTTTTTTGGAAAGATACCGAGGAGAGTGGTATAGCTGGGTCATTTGGTGGTTCCATTTCTAGTCTTTTTTTTTTGCGGTACCGGGGATTGAACCCAGGGGCGTTCTACCTCCGCGCTACACCCCCGGCCCTATTTTCTTTTTATACTTTATTTTGAAACCGGGTGTCACGAAGTTGTGGGGGGCCTCACTAAGGAGAGAGAGAGAGAGAGACAGGGAGGGAGAGAGAAAGCTGAGGCTGGCTGCAAACCCGGATCCTCCAGTCTCCGCCTCCCAAAGTACTGGGATTACAAGCGTGCGCCACCACGCCCGGCTTATTTCTAGTCTTTTGAGGAATCTCCATACTGTTTTCCATAGTGATTGTATTAATTTGCAATCCCACCAACAATGTATAAGAGTTTGTTTTTTTCCACATCCTCGCCAGTATTTATTATTGTTTGTATTCTTGTGTGTGTGTGTGTGTGTGTGTGTGTATGTGTGTGTGTGTGTGTGTGTGTGTGTTACTGGAGATTGAACCTAGGGGCATTCTACCTCCGAGCTACACACCCAGCCGTATTTTATTTTTATTTTTGAGGCAGAGTCTCACTAGTTTGATGAGTGTGTGTCACTACTTGCTGAAGCTGTCCTCGAACCTGTGATCCTCCTGTCTCAGCCTCCTAAGTACTGGGATTACAGGCGTGTGCCACCACACCCAGCTTATTATTGTTTGTATTCTTGATGATTGCCATTCTAACTGGAGTTAGATGGAATCTCAGTGTAGTTTTGACTTGCATGTCCCTGATTGCTAAGAATGTTGAACATTTTCTCAAATATTTATTGGCCATTTGTATTTCTTCTTTCGAGAAGCATCTATTCAGTTCAATTGCCCATTTTTATTTGATTGTGTGTGTGTGTGTGTGTGTGTGTGTGTGTGTGTGTGTGTGTGTGTTAAGTTTAGAAGACTAATATCTAGAATATCTAAAGAAATTATGTAATTTTTCATTTTTTATTTTTGGTATTAGGGATTGAACCAGGGGCATTCTACCTCCAGCTACACCTCCAGCCCCTTTTATTTTGAAACAGGATCTCACTAAGTTGTTGAGGGTCTTACTAAGCTGCTGAGGCTGGCCTTGAACCTGCTATCCTCCTGTCTCAGCCTCCCAAGTACTGAGATTACAGGTGTGTGCCACCATGCCTGGCAACTTATGACATTTTTTACTGGAAAGTCAGCAAAATCATTTGCTGAGAGTGAGCTCGAGGTGGTTTGAAAGAGTCACTGCAGATGGAATGCACCATGTTCAGAAAGAAGAAAAATGGGTTTCCAAGAAGTGTAGAGGACCCAGCAGAGACTTCTCAGGTGAGTGGACAGTGGTGCCTGTGCTCTTCCATGTGATTTCCTGCAGAGCTATCAGATGCCCTTCACAGACACTGAGGAAGGAGAGAGTTCAGTTCACCCAGAATTCAAGATTTTGCTAGACAGTGAAGGCAAAAAGATAAAAAGGAAGGAAATTCAGGGTAGCAGTGGAGTGTGAAATCTAAGGTGAATAAGATGTGAAATGAAAAAAGGAGAAAGAGACTATTTTGTGAGAAAAGAGATCTATGAAATGGAGGTTCTGATGGAATTTGAGAATAGTTGTAGGGTAAATTGTTGCATAAAGAACAGGTGGGATTGAAAGTCATGATCAAAGAGTAAGATGTTTGAAGTAGTCATTTTCAAGGTAGATACGTTTTAGATGTTGACAAGGTTCGCAGTGTGATTGTTGAAGTTGGACATTGCTATGGTTTAGATATGGTTTAAGTGGGTCCCCCAAAGAGTTAAGTGTATTGGAAGGTTGGTCCTCAGTTTGGTGGCATGGAGGTGGTGAGGAAATCTTAAGAAGTACAGCCTAGTGGGAGGTTCTCAGGTCAGTTGGAGCTGTGCTTGTGGTATGTATTGTTGGACTTTGGCCACTCTCCGGCTCCGTTTGGTGATGTGATCTTTCATTCCTGCCATGAGGAGACACAGCCAAGAGAGGCCCTTAAATGAGCCTGCTGTTGTGAACTTTCAGGTTTCAAAACTGCGAACTAAATAAACCTATTTTCTTCATAAGCATCCCGCCTCAGGTATTTTGTTGTAGTAATGAAAAATGAGCTAATATAGACATCAAGGGTGACTTGCCCTAATGGAATGAAGCTAAGAAAGTTCATATAGATGTGTGTAGGAAAGAGTGTTTGGATATTGCTGATTGTGTTTAATGTGTTCTCTGTTCTTTTATATTCTATCAATCGACATTTGATCTAGAAGTTTGATCAAGTTCTGGTTTGATTTTTTTTTCTTTTGCAAGACTCCTTCCTAAGTAGTGCTGTGTACTTATACTGGATATGCATAATGTCTGATTGTCTCTCGGCGATGCTAATCTACATTGGTGAACACTACCCAGATTCATTGATTCCATGAGGTTCTGCATGGTGACATTCTAATCCATTCATTTCTTGCTCACTTATCATCTCCCTTAATAAAACTTCTCTTCATCCATTACTTAGTTACCTGGAGGCACAGTTCATATAGGATAAATGTCTGATGCTTTCCCTTTATTACTTTTCAAAATCCTGAGTTGGATTCCTAGCATCCTTCTGAAAGTGATGAGTTTGTTCTATTTTTTATATTTTGAACACATATATTTATAAATCTTTGATATGCTTCAACCCATTGCAAGTATCCTTCTTATGACACTTGCATTGACCGCTTTTTGTAAGTGGAAGGCTCTTCCAACCGGCGTCCCCAGGACCTTTTGACATGACCAAGTTATGCCCAATAGCTTCACTGCTTCCTGCCACAACAAGACATTCCAAGCTTCACTTATACAGGTCCCGCCCCAGACCTGGAATGAGCCATTTCTCTAAGACCCCTGATTCCCATTAATGGGAAACAGAGTTTACAGACCATTATCCAGATGCCAGGAATATTAGTTGCCACTGAATTAACCATTATTATTTTGTTTTTGTTTTCTAAAAGGCAGAACTAGGAAATAATTTTTTTAAAGATAAAATACATCATGAGTTCATACTGATGTCAATGACCTTAGCATTCATGGAAATAACATATCTGACTTATAGATACATTGCAAAGGGAGAAAAGAGATGAAGGAGAAAGCTACATGTTGGAAGAGACTCCAGGGACAACCTCAGGCTTAGCTCTTGGTCCAGGCCCCAAACAGCTGTGTTTCTCTAGCCCGTCTTCCAAAATTGAGATGGCTACTTCTGGGAGTCCAGGATAGCAATGAAAGAATTCAAGAATCAAAATGTCTTTACCAAAGCTACGGAATTTCACTCCTTAATTTTGTTGGCACAAATACGATTCAGAAAATATTGAGAATCCCAGATGTGATTGGTTTTAAGAACATCTGAGGGCGTAACAGGGTGGTGGAGGCCATTGCTTCATTTGTCGAACAAGACCAAGAAGGGATGCAAATGCATCAAATAAACCATAAGAAATATGGACGCCCGGGAACTCCTTGGGAATAAAAAGGATAATTTTCACTTTGAGCTAGGGTAAAAAAATAGGATACAGAATGAATATTTGGTTTTCACTTTGGCTCTTAAAATCCATGAGGATGCCCGGCACGGTGGCACATGTCTGTAATCCCAGTACTTGGGAAGCTGAGACAGGAGGATGACAAGTTTGAGGCCAGCCTCAGCAACTTAGTGAGGCACTCAGCAACTTAGCAAGACTCTGTTCCAAAATAAAAAAATAAAATATGGCAGGAGGTATAGCTCAGAGGTAGAATACCCTTGGGTTCAATCCCCAGTACCACACGCACACCCACAAAACAAGCCTACAGGGTTAAAATTATTAGATAATATGAAAAGTTTCCATATTTCCATGTATATGTACAGTGAATAGAACCTTTGAGTTCTTCTTGGAAATCCTCCGTATATTGTTTCAGTAACTGTCAGTGCTGATGGGCTCCGAAGTTTTGCATTGCTCAGCCCTCACGGTGTTCCTGGGAACCACTCAGTCTTCTCTTGCACTTGACTTGCTATAAGTAATTGAGATGCACCCACCCAATGCTTGATTGGAAACCACACCAAATCTAAGCATTCTTAAAGCCTACTTATATTCTAAAAAGGTCAAAAGCTGGCCATTTTCCCTCCACACACTCCCACTCACCAAAAGGGAGTCAGAGTCTTTTAGCTATAGGAATACAACTCCAAATAACTTTAGATTGGTGCTTTTCATTACAGCATATGTAAAATAAATGTAAAACTTGAAGAGATTTGTTTGGAGCACATATTCACAAGTCTTAAAAGAAGTAAGCACGATACTACACTGAACACGGAAAACTCACCTGAATTGAACTGCCCAAAACTCTGTTGTTCCTCCAAATACTTTTTATTCACCATTATGAATGAAGCGGGCAACCTCAGGAGCACTCTATAAACGGTCAGAACTGATACTACGGCTAACATGCCTTGGTTCTGGAAAGTTAAGTTTTTTTTTTTCCCAGCTGCCTCTGTGTGCGGAAGCTTTTTTAAACATTTTTTAGAAATATACACTCCTTGCAGTCTCAGATTTCCATGATCACACACTGGTGTGCCAGGGTCCGGGCGAGCACAGTAGCCTTGATAACAAAAGCCAACGTCTGCCATCCTTGGAAAGCAGTACAGAGCGACAGGCTCCAACACATCTCATGCTTCTGTGTGGGCGAATGGACACTCCTTCTTGCTTTGTATTTGCGTGAGGAATGTCTGTTTTGATTGGACATTGTGCATGTATATAATTGTGCTTTATTCATAGTAACTTGTCCATTTTATGGACTTTATTTGCATTGAACACAAACCGAAAACAAAATGCAAATAAATATAAGGAAAGAAATGGCTGAGAGAGAAACCAAAAAGAAGAGGAGGAGCAAGGAAAGGAAGACCAGCTCCAGGGCCACTGAGGAGCAGAGCAAGGCGATCTTGGAGCCAGGCCCGGGCCAGGGCACTAAGGCTGCTTAGACCTTAGAGGTCACTCCAAGAATGACAGAGAAACAGCAGTATCCACATCTGTCTACAGCACAGGGGACCCCGCATTCTAGCAGTCCTCGGGGCAGCGTCTACCAAGGTTCCACACCTTCCACTTGGGTCCTCCCACCCAGGTGTGATCCGCCATGTCCCCTAACGTGGGAGAATGAAGTCATGTCACCATGCTGCAGACATGACCCCTCTCTCCAATTCCCTTCAAATGCTAACACCCCTTCTGAGGTCACTGTGAATCACAACATACTTCAACACCCCCAAATATTCCAGGGGCCTCTGGATACACAAGTTCTGGATAGAGGGTTTGGTCATTTGCACCCCAGACTGTGAGGGAAAGCTGTGCTAGATACCCCAGTTTCAGCTGTGCAGGAGCAGAGGCAAGAGGCACCTGCCAGGGAGGCTGAGGGGTATGGATCAGGCTTGCCCTGAGATCAGGTTTGGCCAACTCCGCCTCCTTATTGGATTTTTTTTTTTGTGTGTGTGTGTGTGTGGTACTGAGGATTGAACCCAGGGGTACTCTACCTCTGAGCTACATCTCCAACCCTTTTAATTTTTTTTTAATTTTGAAACAGGGTCTCACCAAGTTGCTGAGTGTCTCATTAAGTTGCTGAGGCTGGCCTTGAACCTGTGATCCTCCTGCCTCAGCCTCCCAAGTACTAGGATTACAGGTGTGTGCCACCATGCCCGGCTATACTCAGCCTCTTTATAAGCAAGCATAGGCCCAGTTTGGGATTAAGGTAGACCTCCAGCGGTTTTAGTAGTTGTACAAGCTACCCAACCACATCAGGTCTCAGTTTCCCCCCTCTGAAGTGGAGACAGTAATAATATCTACTTTGTGGGTCTGCTAAGTGAGTTAACATGCTGATGGGAAGAAAGTCCTTATTACAGTGCCTGGCGTATAGTCAGGACACACTAAAAAGACACTGGACCTGGAAATTGCTACTTTCAGCCGAGCAGTTTATACGTGTAAGGAGCCAGGCGCGTGGAAAGAAAGGCCACCTGACGGCGGGAAGCCCTGGCAGAACCAGGAGGGTTTTGGATCAAGGAAATTGATTTCGGATCCTGAGAGGGCAGGGACTCGGCCTGACATGCCTTGAGGTTCTTGGCAGCGGTTTCGAGCAGGTGCAGGGCCGTCACTCAGCCTGCCCCAAACTGGGTCCTCCCCAGCAGCTGAGACAAAGGAATGAACTCTAGACCCCAGCGTCCTGCAGGAGACATGACACACGTCTTGACGAGCAGGGCACAGTCAAGGCTCCTCTGAGGGCCCTTGTTACATTCTTGAGCTGCAGGAGAGGCCGCACTTGGGTTTCGGTTGTTCTTGGCCTCCTCGCTGTCCTGGGGCGCCTTTCCCTCCTCCTGGCCTCTCCTCCCCCGTGCCTCCCCCACCTTCTTTTTCAAAAATGTTTAAAGGGTTTTGTCGGTGAATGGTCTTATTCACGAAGCAGGCACGATGACAGTTCGCAGAGCTAAATGGGCACTTGACTGTGTGTCTAATAAATCCGCAACGAAAATAAACAGAGGGAAGAGGGCTTGGGAAAGAAAGGAGATGGGCTGGCAGGCGTGAAAGGGAGCCTGTCATGGAGATTTATGCAGTCCCCCCTCGGCAGACGTGTCCGCCCGGCCCCTCCTGGCCACGGCTGACCTGCGGATGCCAGAGGCTGGCGTGACGGCGCAGAGCAGCAGGGAGAGGTCACATCCAGAGCGCACCTGGATGGCGCAGGGACGCTGGGTGGGAAAGGAAGGAGGGAGGCTGCTCCGTCCGCTGCCCACTGGTGAGGCCAGGGCCAAACGCAGGAAGCAAAACCAGGCCGGCGCTGAGCTATACCTTCCCTTCTGTGTCCACACCCAGATTACAAATGGCATTACCAGGATCTTTCTGCCCGCCCCGAACCACTCTCCACCCAGGATTTGGGAGAGAACCTGGGATTAGAGGCATATTCAGGTGAATTTAACGAACACCTGTTGTTCCAGTGTTAATCACCCTTCCAGGTGCACAAGGGGCCTGCTTAAGATATTAACCATCTCTTGGCTGGCCCAGCCTGGTGAGAACATGTTTGGGGATGGATCGTCCATGAATCACCTTCCTTGCCCAGATAAAACACCACTTTACAGGGTGAAAGAAAGGTGTAACTATAAAAAAAAAAACTGGCCGGAATCCCTGGCCCCCACCACCAAACTCACTAGATGATACGTTTCTTCAATGAGATTTCAGCTTGTTGAGGGCAGAGGCATGTTACCTCGCCCCCTTCTTTCCCTCTCTCCCCCTACCTCCCACAGCGTTAGCACAGGACTAGGCACAAATGTTGAGGAAATGCTTGTTGCCTTGAACTGTGGCTAACGCGGTTTGCGGCTGTGTAGGAAGCCCCAGCACTCTGCTTTCTAAGGGCGGGGCTGCCCCGGCTTCTGGACCCGGCCGACCTGGGGACCTCTTGCAAGTTGCTGCCATCTCTCCCAGTTTCCCCTTCTGCAAGACAGACAGATCGCCTCTGACGACTGGCCCAGCCTGAGTTCTTAGATTTGGCTTCAATCCTCAGAGCCGAGCCCTGGGTCCAGCTTGCACCTTCCCATCCTCCCCTGACCACTCCACAAACTCCGGACTAGACTCGCCTCGCTCAGCCAGCCTCGGACCCTCCACTTGCCAACCTGTGTCACTTTGGTCTAGACTAGATTTCACTTTTCGTTTTAGGCTCATGCCTCGGTGGGCATCGCCTTCCTCCCAGGCTGCCCGCTGTGACACTGTCCAGGACCCCCTCGAGGGACAAGCCTGCAGGGACATCTTCTTCAGAGCCTGGTCAGTTTCTTTTCCAAAACTAGCACAATCTGTGGCAAATGGCCCTTGCCCACGAGGGCCATAAGCGTGGACGCCCTGATGAACCTTGATTCTCTTTGCAGCCTTCCTTGGGGAGACTGGCCCAGCCTTACTTCCTGGGGTGCTAGGGGGTTCACGAAAGGCAGCAAAGCTGTTCTGCTCTGCCTTCCTTTTTGTCCTTGAGAAGCGCTGGCCGCCCCCAGCCCCGCGGACGGTGGGCGCTCTGAGGCCGGCCAAGGGTCAGGAGAGGTACTTTAGGATGGGGGTCCTCGAGGCCATGACCCTGCACCGGACCCGCTATGCGGCTGAGAATGCAAAGCCCTGAACCTCCAAGAAAGAAGTGAGCGGGGAACCAGAGAATACATACCCCCTGATTGTTCCTCAGTGGGCGTTTGGAGACCTGAGCAAAGAAAAAGGAACTGGGAAGCAGGAGCCAAAAAAATAGCCTCAGGAATTCATGCTCTAATAAGGAAACAAAAGGAATACTGAGAAAATGGTCCTCTGTGGAAGATGGGAGGACCGCGGTGATAGTTACAAAGGGCGCATTAAGAGGAAGAGGCAAGAGAAGAATTAACAGGCTGGACTGGAGACGAGGCGAGGTTAATTAAGGAATTCTTGCTGGGAGAGGTGACTTCAGACCATATCCCAAGAGGCTTGAGGAAGAGGAGAGGTGGGTGGGGAGGACACCATCCCTCCAGCCCCCAGCAGGCAGGGCCAGGCTCTGAGAACAGGGTCAGAGGGCCTGAGGGAAAGGAGGGGTGCCACCAGTATCCCGTGACGGAGGAGTGAGGGGTGTGGAAAGGGGATGTCTACACAGGGCACCAGGCCCTTGGGGCTTCAGGCAACACAGACAACCAAGTGCGGAGAAATTGTGAGAAATGAGTTTTTGAGCAAAGCACATTTCAGTGAACCCCAACACTTCCTGCCCCTTCAAATAGAATTGGGGAGGGGAAGACTGAAGTAGTACTCCCAGGAAATTGCCAGAGGGTCAGGCAGCTGACTCCCTAGCCACTGACTCAGGCAGAAGAGAATGGGGACCCACACCAGAAATTCTTTGTCGTCTAACAGAGAGGATACATGTGGTAGGAATAACAGGGAACCCCGCTGAGCCCCCACACTAGGACAAATGGGGGCCCACCACAGGCCATGTGCAGGAGAGAGAGCTTGCTAATGACAAAGGCTCTGGCTGGGTCCTCAGCACAGCTCCTGAGCCACTGCGGTACCCGGGGAAGATGTTAACCTCTCTCTGATTAACAGACTCGTGTAAAACTAGTGAACAGTCCCATTTTATAGCCCCAGAGCAACACAGCAGGCCAAGGTGTATGTAAAAGTGCCCTTTGGCCAAGCCATCCAGAGTAGACAGCCCTGAAGAGAAAGGCCAAAGTGTGTATGGGCTCAGCTTCTCGAAGTAGATTCTAGAGGACTTGCCTCAGCTCACTCTCTCTTCTCTTCTCTCCTCTTGTTTCTCTCTGTCTGTCTGTCTGTCTGTCTGTCTCCCTCTCTCTCTTTCTCCCCCTCCCTTTCTGGAAACTTCAAAAATTGGCAAGTGACCAGACCCTCAAATAAAACCCTGCACCCTCAGGGGCCACCATCTTGGATGTCAGAGCAGGGAGAGAAGGCCTTTGCTCAGCAAGGCCTGCACAGGTAGGTGACCCTGGGAGAATGGAAGTCCAGAGGTGGCCAAGAAAGACACGAGAGAGAGGCGAGTGTTCTCTTCTCTGGAGTCACAGAATTCCCTGCGGGACGACCTCCTAGTCACATCTCAGAGGGAACTTGTGAAGCTGGTCTCTGGATGCAGGCCACAAGTGGAAGAGAAAGATAAGTCGGAGGAGGAGCGGGGCTTGGCCCAAGAGCAAGGCACCGATAGCAGCGAGCCTATCGTAAAAGGCCCAGCCCTTTCTTCAAAAAATTAAAACTAAGATTCCCTATGATGCAGCCATCCCACTGCTGGGTATACACCCAGAGGAAAGGAAATGATAAGTCACAGAGACATCTGTGCTTCCGTGTTCACTGCAGCACCATCCACAGCAGCCAAGACAAGGAATCGACCTAAGCGTCCATCACTTGATGCATGGGTAACAAAAACGTGCTGCATGTGTGCAGTGGAATACCAGTCAGCCATAAAAAGGATGAAATTCTGCCATTTGTGACAGCGTGGATGAACCTGGAGGACATTAAGTGAAATAAGCTAGTTACAGAAAAAAAATATCACATGTTCTCACTCACATGTGGAATCTAAAAAGAGTTTGGAGAATAGAATGGAGGTCGCCAGAGGCTGCGGGTGGGAACTGAGGGCGGGGTGTCCAGATGCCCAGACAAGGACAGAGATGTTGGTTGAAGGGTACAAAACTCCAGATAGACAGGAGGAGTACGTTCAAAAGATCTACTGTGCATTGTGGTGAGTGGAGTTAATATGTATTACACGCTTGGAAATTGCCCAGAATAGATTTTAAGTGTTCTTACCACACACACAAAGATGGTTAACTTTGTGAGGTAATGCAAATGTTAATTTTCTTGATGTAGCCATTCCACAATGTATCAAAACATGTTATATACTATAAATATGTACGATTTTTATTTGTCAATTTAAAAACATATATCTGCAGCTGAGATATAGCTCAGTGATAGAGTACTTGCCTAGCGTGTGCAAAGCCCCTGGGTTCAATCCCCAGCACTGACAAAAATATAAATATAAGCCGGGCATGGTGGTGCATGCTTGTAATCCCAGTACTTGGGAGGCTGAGACAGGAGGATCTCAGGTTTGCGGCCAGCCTCAGCAACTTAGTGAGGCCCTCTGCAACTTGGTGAGACCTTGTTTCAAAATAAAAGAATAAAATTGGACTGGAGGTGTAGCTCAGAGGTAGAATGCCCCTGGGTTCCATCCCTAGTACCAGCCTGGCCCTTCTTTGAGTCACCACAAAAAATCCTGCAGAGCTGAGGCTACAGGATAAGCTGAGGGCTTGTAAATGGAGGTAACCTTGGGCTGGGCCTTACAAAACACAAGGGAAGATAATCCAAGGTTTTAAACTCACCAGTAAAATCCCTTCAACCCCTACGGGCAAGAAACAAACCCAAGAAGACAGGCCAAGGAGTAAGAGCTGAAAGTCAGAAATACCTGGAACCCAGCACTCAGGAATACCAGCATGAGTGTATGTGCAGAGATCCAAGCGGCAGTGACAGTCACTACTGGACACCGTAGGAAAGGACATCATGAGAGGCCACCACTATAGCCCTAAATAAAAGAGCTCGCTGGGGTGGGGTGAACAGGAAAGCTCCTTACGCGTGAGACTTACCTGGCACCAGACCTTCCTACCTGGGCCACTGTGTGCTCTTTGGCTCCTTGTGAACCACCTGGTAGGCAGAGCATAAAACTGTACCGTGGGGTGGGCTGGAGGTGCAGGAGGCAGCCTCTGCACACTTGGTGCAGGCAGCCTTGCAGGCTAGGTGTGGTCCACACCAACTGGTTCTGGGAGGCCAAGTCCTCACCTCCTTTGTCTATTCACAGGAATTAAAAGTCTCTTTGTGGTCTCTGTAGCAAAGGGGACGAGGCACTGCCTTTGCCAGTGTGGAGAGTGCCTTTGGACATGCTTTTTGAATTGTGAATTGCTTGACAGAAGCCCTGCCATTTTGAGGCAAATGTGTGTGAGTTAAAGTAAGACACCCAAAATGACAGCCCGGGGGCCTCCCAGGCTGCTGGAAAAGTCCAGGAGCCTCCCAGGTCTGGCTCGAGTGATAAGATATGCTCAACGCCCTCTCCCCCTGGCTGATGCAACCCTAGTATTAGATGTAACTGCACATGCCCAGCCCCAGCTTAAGGAGCATATGTTCACCCAAGATAAAGACCCCCTCTCAAGGGTATATATGGCCCAAGAGAATTAGGCCCAATGAGCCTCCAGC